>VZSC01020016.1:202095-226261 GCA_013398225.1 Steatornis caripensis | reverse complement strand
TGAATATGTTGAACAGGGCTGGACCTAGCACCGACCCCTGGGGAACACCACTAGTCAAAGGCCTCCAACTAGACACTGCAGTCCACTGAGCTCTGCCATTCAGCCAGCTCTCGATCCAGCTCACTGTCCACTCATCTAACCCATACTTCCTAAGCTTACCTGTGAGGATGTTGTGGGAGACAGGGTGAAAAGCCTTGCTGAAGTCGAAGTAGACAACATCCACTGCTCTCCCCTCGTCTACCCAGCCAGTCATGTCATCATAGAAGGCTATCAGATTGGTCAAGCAGGATTTCCCCTTGGCGAATCCGTGTTGAGTACTCCTCGTAGCCTCCTTTTCCACATTCTTAGAGACATCCAGAGTGAGCTGTTCCATCACCTTTCCAAGCATGGAGGTGAGGCTGAATGGCTTGTAGTTTCCTAGGTCCTCCTTCTTGCCCTTTTTGAAGATTGGAGTGATATTGGCTTTTCTCCAGTTCTGTTCTCTATTTCAAAGATGGTGGAGAGTGGTTTGGCAGTAACATCTGCCAGCTCCCTCAGCCCTTATGGGTGCATCCCATTGGGGCCCATGGATTTGTGGGTGTCCAGTTTGCCTAAATGATCTCTAACCCAATCCTCCTTGACCAAGGGGAAGTCTTCCTTTCTCCAGATGTTCTCTCTTACCTCCAGGGTCTGAGATTCCTGAGGGCTGCCCTTAGCAGTAAAGACTGAAGTGAAGAAGGCATACAGTAATTCTGCCTTCTCTATATCCTCCCTCACCAGGGCACCCACCTCATTCAGCAGCGGGCCCACATTTTCCCTAGTCTTCCTTTTGCTACTGGTGTATTTGAAGAAGGCCTTCCTGTTGCCCTTGGCATCCCTTGCCAGATTTAATTCTAAGTGGGTCTTAGCCTTGCTTATTGCATCATCTCTGCATACCCTGACAATATTCCTGTATTCCTCCCAAGTGGCCAGTCCCTTTTTCTACATTCTTTAAACTTCCTTCTTCCCTTTGAGTTTTTCCAGAAGCTCCTTGCTCATCCATGCAGGTCTCTTGCCTCTTTTGCTTTATTTGTTACTCATAGGGATGCACTGATCTTGAGCTTGGAGGAAGTGGTGCTTGATAATAACATTATTATCAATATGATGTATATTAAGCAATATTATTAATAATATTGAATTATTAATTGAATATTATTACTATTCATAATATTATTGATAATATTGTTATAGAAATATTAAATCCAGCTATGACGAGGCCCTTATACTTCAGAGCAGACTGGAAATTTATTTTCCAGTTCACCTTTAAATTGTGACCCAAATGAACAAAGCGTTTGGCATGAACCAAATTATTCAGGTTCAATTTCCCCACTATAAAAGATTTAAGAATACAAGAATATGCTTACCTTTAAATAATGGGAAGAAAGTTATTGACTTAAAATAACAGCATGCATTATAAACAGTAACCTCAGGAATAAGGACATCCCTGGGGTTCTCAAGCATCTCAGCTGAATTCTAGATTTTGTGACCACATAATTATTCTCTGAAAACTTCAAGTCTATAAACCTTAGAAGTGTTCTTAAAGTAATATTTTTGTGCTCCTATTGTTAAAGATGGCAACCAGAGCCACCAAAATGGCCACCCTAAGCCACCTTCACTTTTTCTAGCCAGAAAAAATATGACACAACCTTGTTTTCTTGCTTCTCTGCAAAACTTTGCTTCTATGTTCATCGCTTGCAAGAGAGCACCGAAATATCACAGGTTACTGTGGAGGATTAAGACATTATTCTTCTCTTCTTCCTTGAAGCTGCTTAATTAACATTTCTGCATAACTGTTTAATTTATCCTACCTCAGGCTGGCTTCCCCTATTACAGCCTTCTAAAGATGGTGCTAAAACTTCATACATCATTTAATGAGAAATATTACATTCACAGTCTCTTAACTGATTTAAAACTATCCCCTGCCTAATAGCAATTTTTAAGATAAGTTAGGGTTATTTATTTTTTGAATGAATGGTCACAGACACTAACCTGCAAAAACAAACTTCAGGGCTGTGAATTCTGAACAGTCTCATATCTCAAAATACAATGCCTAGCATCCTGTACAATGTCAGATATCGCATAATAAGAATTATGACACATGCTTTAAAATGAGGTCCACAAACATTGGAATTTATCAATTGGTTTCCAAAGACAGATCACATTTTGCATGATGTCTTCTGTTGGCTCTCCATTCAGTATTTGTGAATCCTCTTTGAGGACATTTAACTCTCCACAGACCTGCACAGGGAATATACAATCTAGTCAAATGTAACTGAGGGGACACCAAGCTTGAACAGGTGCTGAAAAGATGATCAGAGTAACAGAGTGCCTGTCACACAAAGGATGAGTAAAAGTGCTTACCCTCTTTAAGTTAGTAAAATAATGACTAAGATGACGTATAGTGGTTAAGAAGACATATAATCGCTTTCTATAAATAATTATGTTTGGAAAAGGATTGTATGCCATGAAAGGAGAAGGACTACTTAAACTAAAGGGCACTGTTGGCAGAAGAAAAATGTTCTAAATTGTCCATGAATAAAATTAGGCTAGAGATTACAAGTATTCTTAATGATCAGACAGCACTGAAGATCTGGAACAGCCTCCCAATAGCAACAGTAGGGTGAAGAAAAATAAAACACTCAGAAGCCAGTTCCCATTAAGATGGAGTCTGATCTGTTTATGAAAGTTATACAATTATATTGAGTAACAGAAATTGTCTCCAGTGAACCAACAGTTACATTTTCTATCCTATTTTTCTGTTTCATGTAATTGCTCTCCTCAGGAATAAAAGTTCAATATAGCAAGGCTCATTATTTTAGCGCTCTGGTTCTTTTCTTGATTTGTCTCTTAGTGCCTAAACAAGAATCTGTTTTACTAACAGTATTAGTTCCACATTTTTTCTCCTACATGTAAAGATATTGCATAAGGGAAGACTTTTCAACTTGATTTATTTACCCAGTATGGGAAAATCCCAAAGACTCTAAGCATATTACTTATGAATACATCTACTACTCCTTAATATGTAGGCTATTTCGATTATTATTTCTCTTTTGGAAAGAAAAAAAAAAAGCAGATAGTTAAATGTCACAACTTAATCCCCCCCCCCAAAATAAAATAAAAGCAAGCAGCTTTAAACATGAAATGCTATTAAATTAATTTTTGATGAGAACAGAAATATAGAAAAAGTGAGACCTAAATCTCTGGCCGGTGTGGCAGAAAATTAGCTCTTGGGAGCTGCGGACAAGAACGGGAAGAGGAGGTAGAGTGGCATTTTTTTAATCTGCATTTTCTACAAAGATCACTGACAAGAATATCTATCAACTGCCTAATTTGCATAAACCTTCTGCAACTGAAGCTCTAGCAAGCCTTAAGCATTTAATTCTGAATCATTTTATTCAGTATTTTTCAGCACCGTATTTACTTTTTCGTTCTCTCCCATTTTTTCCAGGCATACTGGTGGCAGCAATTCCCCTATAAAACGGGTTAAGACTATCCCTCATGAAGTTTTCTGGGGTGATTGAGGCAAAACTAAAAATGTTCTGATATTTTCCCCTGGGAGAGTGTGAGTAGTTTCTTTGGCTGAAGTAGGCTTTAACTGCATCCCACAGAGTGATGCTTCATAGTGTATTATTAGTGTGACCAAAAAGGATGTTACCAGGAAGAACTCAGCGCTAGTCAATGTTAAGCACTGCATGTATATTTCTCATCTATATTTTACAAATTCAGAAATTTGAAAGCGGCAGTCTTTTTTTCACAACACTTCGTTCAGTATTTTTGCTGGGTTTTTTGCCTTGTTGATTTTTTTTTTTAATTACACGTTTTCAATAGTAATATGTAAGGCTCACATATTGCATCTGCAAGTTCACAAGCACTAACAGAATCAGCTGCATGAATTTGCAGATTTTGTGGTAAAAAGGTGAGGGATCTTCTGTAACCCAAACAGTGGGTCAACTGCAAAGGATTTTGTTGTGATTTCTAGGACTGCTCAGTTTCATAGATTCTGAAGGTACATTTAAAATCTACTAGAAGAATAACTGAGCATATTTTCTTGACAGTGAAAATAAGTATAACTTCCTAAAAAAAACCAAATCTAGTGAGTATTTGGAAAGCATTTACCAATATTTTGCAAGCATTCTGATTACTTCATACGCAAAACAATGAGGAGAAAGCTCCTTTTTTACTAAACAAAACAAGTGCCCATGAGGTTTGTATTTTGGGACTACAGAGATGAAAAATGGGCATATTGCATTGGAACTCCTAGGCAATTAATCTGTCACCTGGTTTTCCACAGAGAGTCATTGCCACACAGTAATCCTTCTTCTAGTAGTCATACAAAGTCTGATAATCCATTTTTCCCATTATCAAGCTTGACTTCTTGTGGGATTAATTCTCCTACACATTCTTTAGAGGACTGAATTCTCGAAATAGCAATTATGTGTGAAATTCTCTGGAATACCTGGAATCAAAATGCAGTGGGCCAAATTCATCCCTGGAGCAGCTTTACTCATATTACTGCAGCCCCGCCAAAAAAAAATTTGACACTTTAACTTTAGAAATAATACAACCAATGCCATGACAATTATTCAAGTATTGTTTAGACTAACAATATAACCTGCCAGTGATCCTTTATTTATATTTTTTCTGATTGTAGTAAAATCTTTGAAGTCAATTGGATTGTGCTAATCTCATGTCTTTCAGTGTTTTCCAGTGGAAGACATGAAGGGTGGCTGTTAGGTCTCTCTTAAGTACCTTAAATACATTCATATCTTCTTGACATAAAAGATACTGTAGATCTACATGTTCATGTTGTTACAAGGAAATGTCTGTTTTAAAATAATTAAAGCTTTACAGCATGATAGTAAATCATTCAATTTGACTATTTTGAGTGGAACTTGAATTTCAATTGATTTATCTAGGAATATAAGGGCATAAAATACGATTCTTTTACAATAATATCAGTGGCAAAGTTTAGTAAACAGAGTTTTAGTGCATGCAGTGGAATTTTTGCATTCCAGAGTTGTTAAGTTCTTCCATATTTCTAAATTAATTTGAAATGAGTATATCACATTGTGATCTAATCACAATTTACACTAGCAATTCATTAATTTCCTTTCCTTCCTTGCATTACTATTCCAGTTATGTTTCAGAATTCTCCAGTCAAGCAATTCAATGTTGCACACGCACTGGATTGTGGAAGAAAAATACCTTCAGTTTTTTATCAGTTTCTTATTTTTATCAGACTTCTCTGGAGCCTCCCAATCACTATATTTGATTTGATTTCAACTACTGAACTCCTGAAGAAAACTACGGACATGTCAGATAAATGGGGTCAATTTCAGTGCCCTTCTTTCTGATTTACATTGGTGTAGATACGAGAAGATTAAGTCTGCCAGACAGTATTATCTGACTAAGCTTAGCTGTCTCACAAATAAGGTATTACACTTCTTGTTAAAGCCTTTTCTTTTATGTTCTAAAATTAAGTTTATCTGTGGTACTTCATTCCAGATACTCTTCACATTTTTCTAGACTCATCTGCTGCATGTGCACTCTCAAGTCAAAGCATTCCATATAGAAACCTTTTTAAGGTGATGACACATAGTTAGGGCAGACACTTCTGAATATAAGTTCTATATATTTGTTTTCTAGCAAAAGAAAATGAGATAAACAGAACATACAGCAAGGAACCGAGGATTAAAAAAAAAAAGTCAATCTCTCCTGAGACAAACCTAATAACTGCCTCCAAAAGCTCTCATAAATTATTAGCTTTGAAATCACTCAAAGTGTCTGAAACACTGTATGTGTCACTGATGTACTTGAAGATCACCTAAGAAACTGTATCATCAAAATGTGCCGACAAAAAATGCCAGCAGCTACACCACCTTGCAATCAATCACATATCTGTTTCAGAGTTACAAAATGTCAGAGAATATAACTTCATCGGCTTCTGCTGCATACATTTAAATGTTCATATTCTTACTGAGGAAGGAAGAAGACTAAAAACATTTGTCAGTTCTGTTTCCCTCCATCTGACTGACTGTATTTTTTTCTTCCATATAGCTTACGTTTTCCTTGAAATTAATACAATGTGTATAGAGATAAATATTTCATATTTTGATTTGAATGTATGAGGGGTGAGGAGTTAAGTATCTTTCATGAAAGTTACATCATCTATACAGTCAATGAAGAAATAGAGAATGGTCAAGTATCTGTTCAGGAAGAATTACACAGCTAAGTACAAGGAAGACTGGAAATCTTGAGTTCAGTGATGAAAGTGAAGAAACACAATTGGCCATGCAGAGGAAAGGAAGGTGTATGGGTCAAGTCAAAGCTGCTGCTGCACTCAAAGGAAGGGTTCCATACTACTCCAATGAATAACTGGTTGATCTAAATTTCATGTGTCATCAAGTGCATACAAAGAAAAAGCTATTTTGCATTTGGAATTTGACATTGTATTAACCATTACCCAGTTAATGCATCCAGAACAATGCCAATACTACAAAAATAAGTAACCGATTGTGAAGGAAACAGATCCACCCTGTCTAATAGTAAGTAAAATGCTTCATTTCTGTGCTCAGTTTAATACAGAACTGCTATTAGTAACCTACGCATTAAATTTCTTTCTTTCTTTCTTTCTTTCTTTTTTTCCCATGGACTTTCTCCCTCCTCCCATCTCTCCCCATGAATACAGAATACCAAAGTGCTTCCTGTTCTGAGCTACAGGACTCATGCTGGGTGCAGCTCTTGAAGTTTGCTCAGCAAGGGCTAGAAGTAGGCAGCACAGTGAGTTAATGGAAGAATAATTTAAAGTGAGCTTGGGTGGTTGAAAAAAGGACCCACACACAGTGGTAATAAGGTTTGCCTTTTTTGTTTCTGTTAGTAGCTGTTGATAATTTCGGATCTTTCCTTTCAAAATTTATTTCAAATCATGTATGGAACAGTAAAGTGTGTTTAGCTCTTATCTGTCACTTTTTGATTATTTCTATTAATCTTACTCTACATGTATTGATGATAACTATACAAAGGATAATTAAGTGCATTTAAGAACAGTAATTTGGAATATGTACATTTATTATTGCAGAGATTTCCATAAATTATTGGAATTTTTCTTCTGCAATAGAGAATACTGCATTCATCACAGTTCCTGAATAAATCCAAGAATTAATGATATTTATTTTCTCTCTTTCTTTTAAAGAGACTTTCACCATTACCCTTTTGTACCCTATGCATACGTTATCCAAGTGCACCAATGTTCTGATATGATAGTAAAGATGGCATACCTGACATTTCTGTGGTCAGGAACTCCACAGATTCTGCTGATTTAGCATATCTTTTGCTGCATATAAACAGATGTAGGTTTCCATTTCAGGAAATTAATGTTTTCATATAGTCACTGAATAGCTCTAGTACAAATGAAACGCCTTCCTTTAGTTGTCTATCATTTGCTGCTGCTCTTCTACTAGACAAGTTTGTCTTTTTATTCTTCCTTAAGTCTTGCTACTGAAAAATCCTATGTAAATTTGTAGTGCAAGTAGAACAGAATAGAAATTCAACTAGCTCTCATGAAGACAGAGATATGCAGCTTACAACTGGAGAAGATGACACAAAATGCAGAGATTTGGACAGGAATCAGAACCAGATAATCAGTGGATACTACTCAGTGCACTCTTGCCTGGATGCATACATGTTTAATATTGTTAAAACATTCCAGAGTGTACAAAGAGCCTTCTCCTTTACCGTGCTGAGTTGAGGGAGGTCAGCAAGTACTAGGAAGAAGTTGATGATAATGGTCTCAGAATTTTGTTGGTCTTGGGCAAAGCAAACATGAGAGTGCAGTCAGAAACTAAAGTTGTGAGGAAAAATTAAGGGGAATTTTCAGCCCCTTTAATAATCTCCAACTTGCAACAAAATATATACGGAAAGTGCTATAAAGTAAGACTTATTTGGAAATGGCTGGTGCAGTAAATTCAAAACAGCTTCAACAAGTCTCACAAAACAGGATACAATGCATCTCCTTAGAAACAGAGAATGAAATTATCAAATTGCTAATGAGCGGGTACAAGAGCAGTTGAGTCTTTCACATACAATTGCAGTAAAACACAGCATTTCTTATATGAGAAAGGGACCATGTTTACGACTGAGGGGATACTGCAGCTATTGACTTTATTTCTGCACTGAAGTTCCAAAACTGCTTCTAATTAGCACAGACTTTTGCTGTCCTATTGGTATGGCTGCTTCTCCCTAGGGATCTTGCTTGTGACTGGTCTCAATATCCAAATGATGTGTATATTATGGTGAACACCTTCTCATGACAGAGATCCTTCTGGCTCTCTTAAAAGCAGTTTTGTGATTCTGTAATGCCAATATTAAGACCATTTGCAAATAAAGCCTGAGAGAGGTAACACGTGACTTTCTAACTCTAGACTTGGTGGAAGTGTGATTTCAGAACAATTTGCTCAAAACCAGAAAAATTTGCAAACATATGAAATTGAAAAGAGTAATTTTAAAAGGTAGTTAATTCCTAATAGAACCCAGAAAAGACTGGACAAGGTTGAACTTTTTAAGACTGAGAGTAGAGGTGGGTATTATTTTACAGAGTTGGCTATCCTCTCTGTAGAAATGTGAGAATCAAGTAGAACAACACGTTGATCTGCATCTCTCTTAAAACACAGACTAAAAAAAAAAAGCTTCCTCATACGATTACTTCAGCTCTCAGTTTTCTGAAGTTAACAGCTCTGTTGTGTATAACTTCATCTCGGATTTTGAACGGGATCTACTTCTGCTCTAATTAGCTGGGTTTTCGTTAAACATGTTATGACTTTTAACTTGAAATTTCTGACATGCATACTAGCAGCAATTACTTCTCTAGGGTTTTTTAAACTTAAAAATTAGTCTTTGCAACCACAGCCTTTATGCTCTAATCTATATTGTGCAAAGCATCAAATAGTCCAGCTGCACTTTTTGGGTTTCATGGTGTTTAATGTATGTTTATTTATTTTTGGTTCTATAGGCAAAAAATTGATTCTAAGAAATCTTAATGGTAAGGTCCTAATCCAGACTGGAGTAGGCTAAATCTTATCGCAATATATATCTACACATCTGGAAGAGATGATGGGTTTCAAACTAGAATGACAGGCAAAGACATCAAAAGAAATAGTAACGTAGGAACACTCAGAATACTGGATCCAGGGCCCGAACAGGTAATGAGTTACCTCCATATTTAAGAGTAAAATATTTTCCAAGTGATTTATTGGTCTTTCCATTCAGTGTTCAAGTTCTCCAGGAAGGCCTTATAACTGAACTCTTCCAAAGAATATTGCATTTCAAGACAAACTTTTCCTGTTTGCATCAACAGACACAAAAGATCAATTTCCCTTTCATGTTATGAAAAGCTATACTTACACTGAAATGCTTTAATATTTTCTATTAAAAACAGCATAAAAGGAAGTTTAAAAGTTCAGTGCCATCTCAAAATGTATTAGCTGTTGCTTGAATTCGCAAACTACAAGGTTTTAAAGGGGCTTTTAATACCTTGTAAGTATTGCTTGTTTCGCTTTGTACGCATCTGAAGTAAAAAACATACAGGAACATAGAGCATACAAGAGCACAGCACAGATAGTACAACTTAAGCAAAAGTCTAAAATCCTCTCCTGCACTGCGACAGCTTGCTGGTGAGAGATTACTTCCCAAGATCATTACTGGAAATAAGTTCGCTAGCAAAAATTAATCTATTGATGCCCACATAGCACAGGATTTCAATTATTCATCTGTCTTATTTATTACCTAATATGTGTAGGGTCATTTAGTCATTTTGCTGTCCTTTCTTAAAGAAGTATGTTTCTCTGGGCATACAGAGAGAAATAATAGTTTAATACACTTAAGCTTCGCACTTAGGATGCAGCATTAAGAAAAGTAATCATTATTTATTTCCTGTGCACTGGACAAATAAAGGAAATACCTGTGTACAATGTTTTCTACAACTTGCTGAGGTTAGTGTACTACTAAAGAGAGCAATGCTTAACATACTAGGAAGACTAGATGAATGCTCTGAAGACCTGCTCGCTAGGCCACACAGAGAGTTCCTCATGGGCCCCGTGACCGGAAAGCCCCTGGACCACGAGCAGAGATTCTCTTCACGATGAGGGTGGTGGGAGAAGCTGTGGATGCCCCCTCTTTGGAAGTGTTCCAAGATCAGGTTGGATGGGGCTTAGAGCAACCTGGTCTAGTGGAAGGTGTCTCTGCCCATGGCAGGGGGCTTGGAACTAAATGATTTTTAAAGTCCCTTCCAACCCAAACCATTCTATGATTCTATGAATGCAGTTACTTTGATTACAGTATCATAAAGTCGTAAAGGTTTGCTCTTCAATCTTTTATGATATTTGCCAATTTTTTATAGTTTTTGGGTCTCCCACTGCATTAGTTTGCCATCAGGAACTGAGGAATGTAAAGGTCCATACAGAAGTGTGGCATGAACGATATTTACTTATTTTGCTGCTTTAACTTCAAGGTTAAAGGAATGTCATTTTCTCCCTGTCTTACGCCCCAGGAAGAACATTAATGCCATACAAATCCACTTTTCTCATCCTTACACTTGTCATAATAAACTACTACTGGACTGAAAAGAAATAGTTGTAAAACACTATTTTTAAGGAAATTTGGCTGTGACACTACCCTGTCCAGTAACACAGGTTCTTAGCCTGTGCCTCTAAGTTTGGTAGGAGAACCTCTAACCAGTAAAATACCAGCCTGGACTTTAACTTTAAGATTGGAAGCCACAGCCAGGATGATACACATAAAATATTTTTCCCACTAGTCTGCAATGAGATTAAAAAGTTTAGAGTAAAACGTCCTATACTCTTGGCATCTCTGTTGTTCTTAAATCATCATACAGTTTGATAGCATCAGCACTGTTACAATTTACATTTACTAAAAAATGAACGCTGGGAATTTTTTTCAGTATATCAGTACAGATGAATTTCACATCCACATCTGCTAAGATTAGAGGAGTGGAAAAAGCATACTGCCTCAGAAAATGTTTCTATTTAACAAGCAGTATAAACGTGGCCCTTTCCACAGACAGACATGCAATTATCTTTTTTTTTGTATTTGTCCCACTTAGAAGATCTAGGCTGTTTCTTCCACCTTTCTTTTTCTTCTTCTTATTTTTTAGTCCTTATTCACTTTCCTGTATTCTTTCTGAATATAACATGGTTTGCATACTTTTGAGCTGCACAGTTTACCTGCAAGACTGAACAGTAGCTCAAAAAATGCCTACTGCTTTCTGGGTTTTTTTTTGAGTTCCATATCAAGTCATTTCCATCTCTATTCAAGGATGTTCTAGCTGTCCTTTTTGCCAAGAGTCTTTTATTTTTCCTCCTTGTTTGAGGTTAAAATGTATGGTTTGATCAGAGGACAGCAGTTATGCACCAGAGACTAAATTAGAAGGTTTCTCGTGCCTTGCATTCCTGCCTCTTGGTTGGTAGGATGTGTGTTTTGATTTATTATTTAGAATCACTTTCCTACCGTATATGACATTTAAAGTTTTCAAAAATAAAAAAATCAATTTAATGCCATTTCAGTAATAAAAATGGTACATGTGTAAAAATTCTATGTACATATTCATCTGAAAAGATGATTTAAACACTCTGTCCAAAGTATCATTTTTCTGCGTGCTGCTTAAAGAGGCTTTAACAACAGGAAAGACTCAGGTTTTTAATTTATATTATAAGTCAAAACAACTATTACATGGTCTATATCAAGGTCTGAGTGTTTGTTACATGGTATTTAGCCATTAATGTTTCAATAAGCAAGTAGAAAAAATGATGTGAAATTATTGCAAATTCAACTAGAGAATTTTAAACCCCTTTTTCATATATGCACAATTCAAACAACATCAGATAAAATCCTACAAATAAGTGACAATGTTAGGCTGCAAAAAAAAAAAAGTCAAAAGTTGAGATTGCAGTCCGCAATGAAACTTCTTTACATATATATTGCAGCTAATTTAACCTCCATTATCAAAGGCTGGTAAATACACTCTAATTTACCAACTTTATAGTTTTGTTTAGAGTATGATAGTAGCAGTAATCCACTCAAACATCCACATAGCTAGATTCAGACATACACATCCCAATATTTTCACTAAGGATAACAAAGCCTTGGATTCTACGGATTTTGCTTTCAACTCTCCTCAAGGTCTTCATACCTTACTGATTTTCTAAACTATTTGAACATTACAAGAGTTATCTTACAGTAACATTTATTCTGATCTCACTTTCAATGTTTTTGCTGTTCACCTGTAATAGGTCTAATTTTCACTCTTAAAATCTCCTTATTTCACTTAGGCCAAGTTAATTTTGTTTGAACACAACGTGTACACAAAGTCCCTTTACATGGGAAGAATGGGAAAGAGCTATAGTATAAACAAGAATCATGGACTTCTGTAGGGATTACACCTAATTATGTTTATTTTATACAGATATAAAAGTAATATCAGGGCAGTATCAGGTGGCTCAGGATCAGACACTTCAGATTACTGACAGAAGCTTGCATTAGAAAGAAAATTGTGGAACCATTTTCTTTAACCCCCCCCCCCAAAAACAGGAATAGGGACACAGAAAGAAGATACACATTTTTTAACAAACAGCCAGCGAATTTTAACAGAGCAGCTGGCCTTTCTTGACACGAATGTTGGAGATCCATGTTTGAACAGTTTAAGAGGCAGCCTTGCAGCTTTGATAACAATAGGGGTCTGCCAAACTGAGTCATGGCAATTATCCATACACAATCAGTTACTTTTCAACTCTGCTACAAGTCATGGGCATACATGCTTGAACGCTTTGCTTCCTGCTCTCTTCTCTCCTCTAAACCGATCATTAATTAACGGTTGCAATCTTCTATATATGATGTACTATCAGAAATAGGCTTTATCAAATATCCTGCACTATATATCTTGGATCATAACTACCATATAATCTTAAAAATTAAACATCTGCTTTGGGAATATACTTCCTAACATATAAACTAGAGCTTTCTAAGCCACTGGGAATACACACACCTCTGAGAGCCAAAATTAACACTGATAAACCTTCAAGGTTTGCCAGGTCTGCAGGGCTCCCAATCTGAACAGATGGATTGGTTGGTACAATTTAAGAGTCTTTTTTCCTTTTTTTTTTTTTTAACAGCATACCCCCTACCTTGTAAACAAGCCTCCAAGCACAGAAAACAACAAAAAAAAATTTATTTAATGGCTCCCTGTTCTGTTTCATTATTTACACCTCTCAAATATACTTCCCCAGCTGAGTAATGCTCTTTGATGATTATATCTCCAAAGAACATTGCTGTGATCACGTAATACGCTGTGGAACCATACATAATCAATCAAAAGGAGAGGAACAGAGAAAGCAACTTTCTGACTTTTAAAAAACTGATTTAGTTCTTATGAAAATGCCAAATTGACAGCTTTGAGATTGAATTAATCTTTGCAAAAGATGAATAGGAATAATGCAAATTATACAATTTTAAACCAATGTGTTCTCCCCTTGAAGGGACCACTTTTATAAGCTGAAGATGTCTGTCTCTGTAGTCTAGTTAGTCAAGGTCCCAATATGTTTCTTGATTTCTAGTATAGGTGCACCTCTGGTAGCGGTTTTGTCATAATGACATTAGGAAACTGGGCTCTCTGGGAATCCAGATATCACCATTTCATAAACTGTAAATCAGTTTCTTTTTCTCACCTTGAAACTGGCAAGATCAAAGGTTGTGGCCTACTGTCCTGTGTACTACTGTCACCAGCTGAGGTGAAAACATATTTAAAAATAAAAATTACTTTTTCTATTTTATTTTTTAAAACAAAACCACAATTTTGTAAAACAATGAATAGGTTGGCAATTTGGTCTATATTTTAGCTTTGAGTGAAAATTTCTTTACATGAAGAACTTGTATCACTACTATCAAAACTGATACAAGGCTGTGAAAATGCATAGCTTGTAGACTTATTGGAAAAAACATATTGTATGAATCATAATGGTGATTCATCTTCATAACAATTTAAGTGTGAGAAGAAAGATAAACATCAAAAGAAATTTGCAGAGATGCTTCACACTTGAATAGAGTAAATTAGTCATTACTGTTGTCACTAAGACAACTTGCTGTTTCATTTAATGAGCATACTTTTGAATATTTGCACTGTTATCAATGCCCAAATTATATTTTTTTCTTTTCTTTCTTTTCTCCACTCCACCCCTTTAATTGTGTTTCAGTCTTCATCTTGTCATGAAGACCTAGGGCTGAACAGCCACAGCTGCAGCTGTTCCACAATCCAAAAGCAAAGTGGTATATTAATAAACATGAACTTCTTCCAAAGTTTGACTTGCTTTTAATTTTTCTCCAATTATTAACAGGTGTGTTAGCATAAACCGGTGGTTTGAATAAATGCCATGCTTTTACAACTCTCATAATGACACAAAATGTTTTGGGGGAGCAGTTTAAAGTTTTTTTCAGAAATTAAAAAATACTGAAGGTTCTAAACATACAAACTGAATACAGCCTATTTGAACCTCATGGCCAGATGCAGTTTTGGGACAGTGTTACTTGTCAAGCTGGCTACTCTTTGAAGCCAAAGGTCACTAAGAGGCTAGATCTGTTAAGGTATGTTAGGGAATTCATGCTTATACAGAGGAAGACTATTACTAGTTTGAAATAATATGAGACTCACAGAATCATCCCACAGACCTCATCTGTCTTTTAAGAGGGATACCCAGGTGTTTGTTGTCCTATGACTACCCAGTGATAGCTGCACATTTGAAGCTAAGAGGCTGAATGAGTACGGTATCACAATTTGTTTATATTTGCAGGCTAGAAACTTGCTCATCTTTATTACTACAGATTTTACTGCAATAACTGATGTAAAATCACAATCAATGCTGAAGTTAAAAAGCAATCACACCACCTTCTCCCCATTTCCTTGATGCATTAAAGAGTGAACAGTATCCTGCAGGGAAGAGAACTGCCATAGAGCTATGCTCCATGGAGGATCTGACAGAGCTCCATTTTTACTTTTATGAAGTAATATTTGTGACTCATTTGCCTATTCAACCTTGTAAAATTGCCATCTATGGGGTTAGCTTCTTTCCAGAGACTTTTTAAAAATGGAAAGTAGCATCTCTACTAATCATAGCAACGTCAATGTTTTCGTACCAGCAATAAAATAGATACCATGCAGAGCATGGGCAAAGCAATTAAACAACTTCTCTTGGGTTGACCTATCAATGGATTTTAAATGCGAGTAGGATAAGCAAAAGCATTGATTATCTAATTAATCTGATTAGGGAATCACTGGACAAAAGAAAATAGAAATTACAAATTTGGATAGTGCTTATGTTTGGAGAAGCCAAGTGGAAAAAAAAGAAAAAAAACTGAGTTCCTTAAAGGAATATGATTTTAAATTCAAAATTCTCAAGAAAAGAAGAAAACCTGAGCAGGAAAGTGTTTCTATTAGGTGTTAATTATTCCCATTATATGTATTTATTGATTACATGAAGTAAAGTGAAACATTTTTTGGTAAGTTTTCTGAACTATCCAAAGCTCCGATCTCTCCCTCTTTCCACTAAGATCTCTGAAGAAGTGAGCTATAAAATCTGAGTGATCACAAAGACTGTCAGCTCTGGAAGGTCTCTGTTAAGTTACCTGGGAAGTGCTGCATTGGACCCAGATGTCAGATCAAACCCCAGGTCTGCAGGATCTAGACTCTCAGCAGACAGAGTACATGTATGCCACAGAAGTAAAAACTCAGGATTGGTGAGTAGAGTCTACAGAGTTCCAGTGCACCTTAAAAAGCACAAGTTCAACATGATGAAATCTGAACACAGCACTTGGGTGAATGTCGACCACAGTACACTTTTTATGTAGGCTATTCAACCTGTTTGACATTCTGAGAGGGCACGCTATATATCTTTCCATCTCAGTTATCCATAAGAAGAAATATAATTAAGCCTAAACAGAGTACTGTGCCGACTTCAATTTTCAAAATCTGCTTTTACAGTACAGTACAGTTCATGAACATCAAGAATTTTGTATCCTTTGTTTATGTGACAGGTTTTTTTCTGAAAAACAAAAAGATTCTATGCAGCTTTTATTTCCTTTCTTGTCATACAGGTTTCCTTCCTTATGTATCAAGTGTTTCAGAGTATTATAAGAAAATTTCAAACTACTGTTACATACAATCAAGCAATACATAGGGCTGATGTGTGGCAAGTAAATACTAAAACTATGATACTTATAAGAGATACTGCTGCTGAAAGTAAGTGACATGCTGTTATGATTTTCATATAAAGGAGTAATAAAAACCAAAACAAAACCTACCTGGCTCAAGAAAAGCTGGTGCTTTGCAAAAGGCACACACAAATTGACTGTAAGTCCTACAGGACATAGCTTGAGTGCTCCAGAAGCATTCAAGCAGTCTATCACCAGGGTCAGAGACTTAAACAGATGAATCTCTCTTTGGCCCGTGGCTGCTCAGTTTTTGCCTTTTGATTGAATCTGAAGCATTCAGATAAAAGGCCCTAGTGGCATATGCTTCCCATTGAAGAAGTCTATTTTTTGAGCTGTTAAGAAATCCAGAGAGAAATGAGTAAAACATGGCAACACATGCAGCACATCCGCTGGGATATTTGCTTTCCTACTTGTTAATGAAGATTAAAATATAAGTGCAGACATCACTTGAACAGATAATTAATGATGATTGATTCGTTTATATTAATTTACAGTGTAAATTTAATTCATGTTAAAAAAAAAAAAAAGCTTGAAAACTTCCGGAGATGCCCAGGGCTTTGGTGTTCAAAATGCACTGATGTAAGTTCAGTATAAATGCAATCTTTGGTGTGCTCAAATTGGCAGCATAAAAGAAAGGAAAGCTACTAACATTACATTATTTTTGTTATGAGAAATAGTCTTTTACCTATGCAATTTTGCTTTACTCTTATCATTGCTTTTTTGAGCTAACTGATACTATCACTCCTTTCAAGGGGTGAATTCCATTGCAGTCAGATTCTTATTTGCTTTTAACTCAGTATGTACAAATTTAGTTGTGGCTGCTTTTTTATCCGTGCCTTTTGAGCTTTCTGCTCTGTCATTCCATCAAATATTTGATCTTCACATTTTGCCTTATTACTAGGAGCTCTAACGGAGCTGTTGCGGAGAAGTAGTTTCTCACTAGTAGAAACATGCCAGAAAACCAGACCATAAAGCCACAGAAAAAAATGGATGAGCATTTTCTCCTTTTCGCTGCCACTACATAATATCAGGATTTGTAGGTTTCTGTTACACACCATCATGCCTCAGCAGAGGCAGCATTAAGCAAAACATCAAATTTTGTAGTTGTTTACAACTGTCAGATTCTGGAGCTTCAGTTGCTTGACTGAATGATTTTCCATAAGAATGTCAACTGAATCAAGACCAAATAATTACATTTTTAATAGTCTTGTGGGAAAGCTGTTTGTCTGCCAAGTGGTAGCCAGTCATAAGAACAAACTTAACCAACTCCTGTCCTTAATCGGCTTCTGTTCTAGGTGTTATCTTCAGATGCATGTCTGGACTTACATCTACTTACATTTACATCTACTCCATTTATTATTTGAATTGGTAATGCTTGATTGAAAGTCTGCACTAAGACATCCCGCTGTCCCCCTTCCCCACATTCCTGGCCATAATCACAAGAATTGTGCTCTCCTTGCCTCATTATCTGTTTTTGTTGTTTCATTATCATTTTATCCTCCGAGAGTGGAAAAGGCTAATGCAAGACCACTTCTGATTATATGTGTCAGACTACCCTAGGGATCAGAGCTTTCTAGTCTGGTCTAACACAACCTCTTAGATGTGGATCAAGAACAGCTACGGAAAAGAAAAAGCCATGAAATAAGTTTGGGAATCGGTTAAAAACTGCAATAGAAAGTTACATTCTTCATAACTTTCTTTGACCTGTTTGTGTATGATTAAAACATTCCAGCCTGCTATGGCACTCTCCAGTTTGTAACAAGTTGAATTTTGTGTATTAAATTTTAATAGTTATCGGAATAAATTCCATCTGGTCTTATGCCTTTAGTTTCTATTGAATAGTTCAGGTTTTTTTCAGAAGTACATCTTGTGCTGGCTAAGACCAAGACCTATACAGCAGAGAGGATGTGACAGCTATGTCAATCCACGTAAAAGTGACTATACTGCAAATTCTATTTCGCGCTCGGTTTTGAAGAAATGAATATTTGCTTGTGCCTACTCTTTTACTTGATAAAAAAATATTAAAATAGTGCCAAAGGCATTTAAACAAATGTCTTATTTCAAAATTAAGAAAAATCACAGAAATGTACTTTTTCACCCATCCAATAAGCAGATTGCACCATTTATTCAGCTTTACTTGGAATTTTGAAAGTAGCATTGCCACTATGTCCACATGAGTGGTGTAGTTTCAACATTTCTAAAATAAGGAAGGGAAGGAATTTTTCAGAATACTTCACAGTCGAGATTTCAATGAAAGAATAAGAAATCAGTATACTAGAAGCAACAGTCTCATTACATTACTACATTCATGGGTAAGATATACTGGACCATGAAACACTTCCATGGAGCAGTGCAAAAGCACTTACCTTCTCAACTGCCTAGGTTAGTAGAAGGGCAAATAATCTTTTACCATAATTTCTCTTGACAAACTTGTCAATGTTTTGTGATAGGATGGCGTATCTTCTGGAGGCACTTGTCTCAGCCTTGACTATAGAAGAAATACCAGAACCTGTTTATGGCTTAAGTTAGGTTAAATGAGTCTCACCTTGCAATACACATAGAAAGCAAGCTCAGGACATCTGCATATGATCCCAAATTTGTCATAGATATATTATACGATCCTGATTTGATATTGTGTTGTCTCCATGAGTAAAATCAGTAAGTCAGTGAAATGGAAACAGTCATATTCATACTCTACTCTGGATTACAGTGGGAAATAAATTAATATTGTGTGAAATTAGTAACGTTCTATCAAAACCACTGTAGAAGGTTGAAATAAAACTAATGGTTATTTAAAAATAAATGCTTGTAAAACCCTGTGAGATACTCTTATGGAGGTAAACTAAAGATTCTTATTTGAAGCACATTGTTAGAGACCAATAACAGATGGTAACTAGAACCACTTTGCAAAAAACTCAGTCATAACAACTTGCCTAGTGCAAAAAGCTTCCTTCTAATGGACGAGAATTTTTTCAAAACATCACTTAAACATGATTCACATTACATAAAAAGCATCTGAGGTTTTTTTTAACTTTTACTGATGTTACTTAAGCAAAAAGGAGTTGTTGCTATTGAGGGAGAATGGGAGATTAAAAGATTAAATCAGCCCACTACACAATAATATCACAACAAAATGATTTGTGATAGCCAAATGGGAAAAAAATAATTTTTTTCTTAAACTTCATGATTATATGTATAATGAGAAGAGTTAATATTTTTTTAAGTCTTTGCTCCTTCAGGCTAATGACTTATGAATCCAATGCTTGTAACCACAGATACAGCTATGATCAATTATTTAAAATGCATTTCTTTTCTCCCCCATCCTCCCCTTTTTTGGTAGAATCACTGTAGTACTCACTCAGACCCTGCTGGTACAAATCAGTTTTCACAGGGAGGAGGTCGTTTACCACTGGATGCGCTTGCCCATCTGGAGTTTTCCAGTCTAAATATTTTCTGCAATTCTCCTTTGGCACCTCTAGCAAATATTTCATTTCCGTCTCTGCTAAAAACATTTGTGCTGTTGCCTATTAGTCCATCAGTCCATATTCCACAAACTATTATACTGACCTGATGTCACTACGTCCTTAAGAGGAAATTTTCCTCTCTACCTGTTTAAATGATGTAGCAGCAGCCATTTTTCTGAATTAAAGAAGCCATTGCTGAGTACTGAGCTCCTAAACCCCCAGTCTGAAATTTCCTAGAGTTACAGAGTGAAAAAGGAAACTTGCTCCGACAACCCTCAGTTCCAGGAGCTTGCTGCTGCTGGGAAGGGTTAGCAGCAAGAATTTCAGTGGAAATGGTTATGAGAGAGTGCATAGCCTGCAGGTAGGTATGTGGGAAAAGGTGTGGAAATGTGGGTGGACGAGCAAGTTGTCAGAGTTTGGTGGAAGAAAGGGAGCAGTATTTCTATTACCATACGCAAGGATAATTGAATAAAAGACTTCAGCATTGTGCGAGAATTGAAATGAGAGGATGTAGGAAATGAATTTGCTGCATTCTCTGTTTCAAATTCAATCAGCAGTTATCCCTTTATGTAGCCATAGAACCAAGAGAAACTACAGATCGGAAGATCATCCATCATCCAAATGAGGAAATGTAAGTTGGTGTTTTTTGTGATGGGTTTGTGTGTATGTGTGTGTGTGTGTGGTTTTGGTTGGTTTTCTGGGGTTTTTTAAAGCTCTTCTACACAGAGATCTAAGGGTTAAACAGACCTACAGCTGCTACTCTAAAGGTAACTAGCTAGCATGTTCTATATTACACAGAACGTACCGCATCCTTAATGTTTACAGTGTATTATTTACTAAGCAGCTTTGTACTTTTTTTCTATTCTAATTGTCTGGCGAGCAATGCATAGGACCAGAACAAAAGATTCCCTAATGTTAATAATGCCCAGAGTATGGAAAACATTGTTTGTTAATAGGATATGTAACATTTGTATTCAAGTTCCATGTCTAATTATATTTTAGAAGACTTAAAAACATTGACATTTACATTCCTTAGTGAGGAATACCCAGTTTGAAATTTTACCACAAAAGCTAATGACCCTATTAACTCTAATTTGTTTACCCACCAGTCTGGAACAGTTTCTTCCACAGGTACCTCTTTGATGTTCAAAATTAAGCTTCCTAGAGGCTTGAGAAATTAAATGCTAAAGGAGGTCAATTATCCAACAGTTGCCTTAAAGATAAGGAGTGCCCCTCCCACATTGTTTTAAAATGATTTTTTCTGATGAACACCAAAACATGATTGTTAAACACGCCAGGCTCTCCCACAGGTTTGCTAGCACATAATACGCAGTTCTAAGTTTGGCTATTTAGGGGAGTGCCCAATTATATCAGGCAATATAAATACATGTTTGGAGATTTTTTAAACTGAGATTTAATCTTTAATCAAATTGCAAATGTAATTAATTATTATTTCATAGTCTGTATTTTTGAGTTTGGAATTTGCATAATATTGCAAATATGACCTCCAGCAGCTCCTGGTTAGCATGAACCACTTGCTATGGCAAGTACAATTTCTGTATTTATACAGAACCTACTTAGTCATAGGCTTACATTTAGTCTTTGTTGTACTTAGTTTTGCTCATAACTACAGTTCATACACAGTTTGTCCAATCTTAAAAGATGCAATAACGTTCTTATTTGTAAGAAAACTTGACCAAGGGCCTGTTTTTCAGCTACAGTGTGAATTAAAAAAAAAGTAAGTTTGTGATAGTCAGCTCAGCTTATTTTACAATTATGACTCTTAAGCTCTGCAACAGTGCACCAAAAGGGATGGCGGCATGGTTTCAAACCCTGTAGGCAGCGGTGTTTTTTAGCTTCCTAAGACATTTCGCTAAATGAAACACTGCCTCCCACTGAATTAACGAAAACTGAACACGAACCCAGAGATTACCAGTAATCACTTGCTAGATATAGGAGGTGAAAGCTCATGCCTCATACAAAGAGAGAGCAACCATTCCCAGCACTGGGCAGGTGCTGAGGAATCCCAGCATGATTCTAGTCCACACATGTACCAGCTGCAACTGGGGAGGCAATAATGACTGCAACTGAGCCCTTTCTCAATGCGTCTCTGCAACATGGAGGATTTTCCTTAGAAACCTCCAGTAAGTTTCTACTGGCATCCAGAATACGGCTGCTCAGCAAAAGTACAGAGATATGGTATAAATCAATTAAAACCAAAACAAAACGAAACAAAACCCCCAAACAGATCCTTAGAAGACTTCATAAGACAGCTATGCTTTCTCCAGCAAAAATTCTCGGTGTTTAAAGAGCTTCAAGAAGTGCCAGATGGCTAGTCCCATTTTTTATCTTTGTGAAAGAGCATCCAGAATGTTCATCCTTAATTTGGTTCAGAGTTTTCTGGTGGATGGGAGGACTCGGGTTTTTGATGAGTAGAATATTTATCATCTGACAATATCATGCGTTGGTGGATATGGAGAATCATATCACTTTCTCTTTTCAGAAGAGTTATGAATCCAAATCCAGCTACAACTAGTGGGTGAATGACGTCCTTCTGAAAATGTTAAGCAAATTTTGGGAAATCAGGCATGAGACTGAACTGCAGATAAGGAAACATAAGGTTGAGGGATTCTGAGAAGCCCTTCAGCTCTCATACAGCAGCTGGTGGTTGTGAGAAAGAAACTGGTTGTCTGTAATATCACAGTTCGATGAGGAATGATGTGGGTTGTATCCGTTCCATCCCAAAGACTGCTAGTGGGAAACTAGTGGGACAGGGTTGTATTCTGTATTAGGTATTCTTTCTTATTAAAAAATCATTTGTGATAAAATACACAGTTGAAGAAAAAAGGGCTATATAAAATATTAATAACAAATGGGAGAAACCTAGGCAGTTTTTTTGATTTGAGAGACAATGATTGTTCCCAAGAAAACAGAACTTTGGATTGACTTCAAAATTTGTTTTCAAATCCTACATAAATTGGGACTTCAGTGAACTTTTGAATACCAAAATTTCAAGGCCTATGAAACCTGTTAGCCTTGTGAGAACAATGACAACTGATTAAAGGTTTTCTTTCTTTTTGTATGAATGGTGCAGTGAAGAAGCTACTTCCTTACTTGGTGTTCTTAATAAAGATAAAACTTTTAGTTAGAACAGAGTTTTATAGCTCTCTAACCTAGAGTTATCTCAGTTTTTATTGAGCTCCAAACCTACTTGTTTAATGACAATATGAATAATAAAAAAAAGTTTGTCTAATTCCACACCAAATAGATGATCAGGTACAACAGCATGTTAGAATGTTGACAAAAGAAACAAAATATCAATGTAATGTGAGGTGAACATCTATAGCATTTATTTGGAATTCAGTAAGAAGTCATTTTCAATCCAGACTGGGTACCTTCTGCTTCTTTAGAAAATCCTGAACTAGGAGCACTTTGAGGTGTGACTATCGGAATCACAAAATCTCTAGAAACTTAAATATGATGTGTTCCTAAGACTTAGCTCAACAACATTTTTAAATCTTGGTGGTTCTGGAGCCATCCTTTCATATGCCTACCTATGTAGCAATCTGGAAAACGCCAAGCATAAAGTGTAAATGTGACAACAACCTGAAAGAAGAATATCTAGAGAATTTGGCTTTGTTTTTCTCTACAGTTTCAATTTAATTCTTCTTTCTTTCAGTATGAAAGGAACAGCATTCTATCTTGCACTGGAAGTTTTATAACTAAATATATTCTATAACTAAATATGCCCTAAATTATTTCTGTAATATATTAATATAGACTTATAAACTCCGGAATAATATTGACTTGTCTGTTATGTAATATTCAGAGAATGTGGAAGTAAACTAATAATTTGCTGGAGAAGTAAAGAAAAAACACTGTATTCTTTTGCAGTTCTAATTTTATATCTGTCAGACCAGGAACACTTAAAAATGCCACATTTTCTACAATATCCACTCAGTTTCAAGGAAGTTGTGACAATCATAAACACTTCAGGTTGATGCTTAGTTCCTAAGATGACAGGCATCCCTGCTGCCTTACCCTTTTAAAAGCATCAACATGTGTTCTACGACCTTGGTTATGTTTCATTGTTTTGTTTTCACTCCAGTAAATAAAATTACTCCATAGAAGTCATTCCATAAGATTTACTAGCATATATGATCTTGGTAGTATATAGCAATTCCAAACAGAATTGAATCTGGCCGGGGATGTCATGAGCCAACAGTGTGCCCTTGCAGCCAGGAAGGCCAATGGCATCCTGGGGTGCATTAAGAAGAGTGTGGCCAGCAGGTCGAGGGAGGTGATCCTCCCCCTCTACTCTGCCCTGGTGAGGCCGCATCTGGAGTACTGTGTGCAGTTCTGGGCTCCCCAGTTCAAGAGAGACAGGGAACTACTGGAGAGAGTCCAGCGGAGGG
>VZSC01020016.1:59009-201500 GCA_013398225.1 Steatornis caripensis | reverse complement strand
TGTGCAACCTGCTCTAGGCTAACCTGCTAGCAGGGGGGTTGGACTAGATGATCTCTAGAGGTCCCTTCCAACCCCTACCATTCTGTGATTCTATGATTCTGTGTCAAAGACAGTAAGAAGGGCTTCTATAAGTACACAGATGACAAAAGGAAGCCTAAGGAACATGCAGGCCTGCTGCTCAACTTACACAGCACATCGAAGAGGCTGAGGTGCAGAATGCTTTCTTTGCCTCAGTGTTTACAAGCAAGACCGTCCTTCAGGAATCTCATGTCCCAGAGACCAGGGGGAAAATGTGGAGCAAGGAAGATGTACCCTTGGTGGAAGAGGATCAGGTCAGTCAATACTTAAGCAAACTTGATGGGGCCCTGATGGGATTCACCCATGAGCGCTGAAGGAGCTGGAAGACATCATTGCAAGATGACTCTCAATAATCTTTGATTGATCAAAGAGATTAGGAGAAGTGCCTGAAGACTGGAGGAAAATAAATGTCAGTCCTACCTTCCAAAAGTGCAAGAAGGAGAACTGAAGGAACTACAGGTCAATCAGCCTCGCCTCAATCCCTGAGGAGGTGATGTAGCAGCTAATCCTGGAAACCACTTCCATGCACACAAATGACAAAATCATCAGGAGTAGTCAGCATGATTTCACCAAGGAGGAGTCATCCTTGACTGACTTGATAACTTTCTATGATGCAATGACTGATCTGGTAGATGAGCAGAGAGCAGTGGATATTGTACACCTAAACTTCAGTAAGGCTTTTAACACTTTCTTCCATATCCTTCCAGATCCTCATAGAAAAGCCATTGAATCACAGAATAGTTTGGGTTGGAAGGGACCTTTAAAACTCATCTAGTCCAGCTCCCCTGCAATGAGCTGGGACATCTTCAACTAGATCAGGTTGCTCAGAGACCTGTCCAACCTGACCTTGAATGTATCCAGGGAGGGGGCATCTACCACCCCTCTGGGCAACCTGTTCCAGTGTTTCACCACCCTCACTGTAAAAAATTTCTTCCTTATATCCAGTCTGAATCTACCCTGTTTTAGTTTAAAACCATTACCCCTTGTCCTATTGTAGCAGGCAATGCTAAAAAGTTTATCCCCATCTTTCTTGTAGGCCCCCTTTAAGTACTGAAAGGCTGCAATAAGGTCTCCCCAGAGACTTCTCTTCTCCAGCCTGAACAACCCCAACTCTCTCATCTTTTCCTCAAAGGAGAGATGTTTCATCCCTCTGATCATTTTTTGCGGCCCTCCTCTGGACCTGCTCCAACAGGTGCATATCTTTCTTGTACTCAGGACCCTAGAGCNGTCTCCTTCTCTGGAGATATTCAAAACCCGCCTGGACGCATTCCTGTGCAACCTGCTCTAGGCTAACCTGCTAGCAGGGGGGTTGGACTAGATGATCTCTAGAGGTCCCTTCCAACCCCTACCATTCTGTGATTCTATGATTCTGTGTCAAAGACAGTAAGAAGGGCTTCTATAAGTACACAGATGACAAAAGGAAGCCTAAGGAACATGCAGGCCTGCTGCTCAACTTACACAGCACATCGAAGAGGCTGAGGTGCAGAATGCTTTCTTTGCCTCAGTGTTTACAAGCAAGACCGTCCTTCAGGAATCTCATGTCCCAGAGACCAGGGGGAAAATGTGGAGCAAGGAAGATGTACCCTTGGTGGAAGAGGATCAGGTCAGTCAATACTTAAGCAAACTTGATGGGGCCCTGATGGGATTCACCCATGAGCGCTGAAGGAGCTGGAAGACATCATTGCAAGATGACTCTCAATAATCTTTGATTGATCAAAGAGATTAGGAGAAGTGCCTGAAGACTGGAGGAAAATAAATGTCAGTCCTACCTTCCAAAAGTGCAAGAAGGAGAACTGAAGGAACTACAGGTCAATCAGCCTCGCCTCAATCCCTGAGGAGGTGATGTAGCAGCTAATCCTGGAAACCACTTCCATGCACACAAATGACAAAATCATCAGGAGTAGTCAGCATGATTTCACCAAGGAGGAGTCATCCTTGACTGACTTGATAACTTTCTATGATGCAATGACTGATCTGGTAGATGAGCAGAGAGCAGTGGATATTGTACACCTAAACTTCAGTAAGGCTTTTAACACTTTCTTCCATATCCTTCCAGATCCTCATAGAAAAGCCATTGAATCACAGAATAGTTTGGGTTGGAAGGGACCTTTAAAACTCATCTAGTCCAGCTCCCCTGCAATGAGCTGGGACATCTTCAACTAGATCAGGTTGCTCAGAGACCTGTCCAACCTGACCTTGAATGTATCCAGGGAGGGGGCATCTACCACCCCTCTGGGCAACCTGTTCCAGTGTTTCACCACCCTCACTGTAAAAAATTTCTTCCTTATATCCAGTCTGAATCTACCCTGTTTTAGTTTAAAACCATTACCCCTTGTCCTATTGTAGCAGGCAATGCTAAAAAGTTTATCCCCATCTTTCTTGTAGGCCCCCTTTAAGTACTGAAAGGCTGCAATAAGGTCTCCCCAGAGACTTCTCTTCTCCAGCCTGAACAACCCCAACTCTCTCATCTTTTCCTCAAAGGAGAGATGTTTCATCCCTCTGATCATTTTTTGCGGCCCTCCTCTGGACCTGCTCCAACAGGTGCATATCTTTCTTGTACTCAGGACCCTAGAGCTGAATGCAATACTGCAGGTGGGGTCTCACCAGAACATAGCAGAGGGGCATAATCACCTCCCTCCACTTGCTGGCTATGCTCCTTTTGATGCAGCCCAGAATACGGTTGGCATTGTGGGCTGCAAGCACACATCATTGGCTCAGTTTTTCATCCATCAGTATCCCCAAGTCCTTCCTGGCAGGGCTGCTCTCAATACATTCATCCCCCAGTCTATATTGATACCAGGGATTGCCCCGACCCAGGTGCAGGACATTGCATGTTGGCCTTGTTGAATCTCAAGTTTCATATGGGCCCACTTCTGGATGGTACCCTGTTCCTCAGGCATGTCAACCACACCACTCAGCTTGGTGTCATCTGCTGAGGGTGCACTCGATCCCACTATGTCAGTGATGAAGATACTAAACAGTACCGGTCCTGATATGGACCCCTGAGGGGCATCACTTGTCACCAATCTCCATCTGGACATCAAGCATTGACCACTACCCTCCGAATGCAACCATCCAACCAATTCCTTATCCACTGAAGAGTCCACCCATCAAATCCATATTTAGAGAGAAGGATGTTGTGGGGGACCGTGTCAAAGGCATTACAGAAGTACAGGTAGACGACATCTGTAGCTCTTCCCTTGTCTACTGATGTAGTCACTCCATCGTAGAAGGCTACTATGTTGGTCGGGCAGGACTTGCCCTTGGTGAAGCCGTGCTGGCTGTCTCAAATCACCAATCTGTCCTCCATGTGCCCTAGTATAGCTTCTAGGAGGATCTGTTCCATGATATCCCCAGGGACAGAAGTGAGGCTGACAGGTCAGTAGTTCCCAGGGTCCTCCTTTCTACCCTTTTAAAAAATGTTTCCCTTTTTCCAGTCACCACGGACTTCACCTGACTGCCATAATTTTTCAAATATAATGGAGAGTGGCTTGGCAACTACATCAGCCAGATCCCTCAAGGACTCTGGGATGCATCTCATCAGGTCTCATAGATTTACCTATGTTGATGTTCCTCAGACGGTCACAAAACTGATCTTCTCTTACAGTGGGAGGGACTTTGCTACCCCAGTCCCTGTGAAACGTGGGCTGGACAAGCAGACAGTGAGGTGGCACTGCTGAGGCCACACTTTGAGTATTGTGTCCAGTTCTGGGTTCCTCAGTACAAGGGGCACATGGAAATAATGGACAGAGCCCAATGAAGTGCCACAAAGATGATTAAGAGACTGGAACATCTCTCATATGAGGAAGGGCTGAGAGAAGAAGAGACTCAGGGGAGGATCTCATCAATGCATATAGATATATCTGAAATGAAAGCACAAAGATGGAGCCAGGCTCTTTCCAGTGGTGCTCAGTGACAGGACAAGAGACAATGGGCACAGACTAAAATGTAGGATGCTCAGTCTAAACACAAGGAAACACTTTTTTATTGTAAGAGTTGATTGACTACTGGAACAGGGTACCCAGAGAGGTTGTAGAGTCTCCATTCTTGGACTTATTCAAAAGTCATTGGACGAGATCCTGGGCAACCTGCTCTAGGTGATCCTGCTTGAGCAGAGGTTTGGACAAGACGACCTCCAGAAGTCCCTTCCAACCCCAACCATTCTGTGATTACGTAAAATACATGTGGAAGGACAAATACCCATTTAGATATTCCAGAACTAAAAACTAGCAGGTGTTCACAGTGAAGTGAGCATGTCTGTGTTTATCTCAATCTGGAAACTTCAAGATCATAAATACTGAATCATTTCAGAGTACACTGTGTGTGTCTTAGCATGCACTAGAGAGCCATTAACGTTCTCAGAAAAAGAAAACCCACAAGCCCAAACTTCATGTGTTCTGCATGCCTCCCCACAGCTTTTCAAACTTTTGTGAAAGACAGGTTAATAGAAGATTACCTCTATAATATATTCTTCTTTCTACAGTCCCCTGGAGGTATAGAGAGGGGTGACTCAGAGCAGAAAGAACAGTTCTCTTAATGCTGACAAGATTGGCAGCGATTTAGCTCCTCAATGTACTTCCCAAGGCTGGGTTGGCTCTTACCCCAGAGAAGGACTGAGTTGCTACAGCTTTCCATAGGGGATATATAAAAACTATACTAACATTACTAATGCTGAAGTGCATTACGGGATTCTCATGCATTCGTATGCCTGCACAACAGCTCTTCATGGGGATTTTTCTGCCTATCCCTAAGCTCTCAGAGACAGACATGTAAGCAATTTGGACTTAGCCCAATCAAGAGGCATGTAGGAGAAAGTTACAAGGTTCTCTACATTGTGATGGCCAGTTTTTCTGTTTTCCAGCATACAACAGCTAAATACTACTGCTCCTGCTTTGTACGGTATTTTCTTTCATAAACTTCCATTGCTCTGTACATGTATTTGTGCACACACGCACACACAAAGCCTCCTATAAAATCTGCTGAGATTCTCAACAGCTAAGAAGCAATAAAGGCACCTCTGTCACAAACAGAGGAAGGTGAGTTTTTATTTTATATTGTCCCAGGTCTCAAATTTTGGTCAGACTCATATTCTGAATGACGGCATACATGAATATTTTCAGGTTTTGTTCATCACTTGCTATGCTTGGAAACGGGCGCTGACAATGAAAGCACCTCTTCAACAAAAATTATTGCACCACTGCTCTTCACTTGAACAAGAATAAAAAGATGCCGAGATTAAAAGAATAAAATAAAAGGTTAAAAGGAAATCAAACTTGAAAGAAGGAAAGAGAACAGTTAATTGGAGGGTCTGATTCAGATGTGTTCGTGCAGTGTTCGTTCCTAATTTACTGTCTGCTCGTCATCTCTGCACAGCAATCTAACAAGAATTCCACTGCCTCTTCATTTCCCTCCTGGCTGTGCCCCCTAGCTCAGACCTGCGCTCCAGTGTTACAGCGTTCCCCCCAGCTTTTTTCTACTACACTGAGCTTTGGGACCTTCATACATTCACCATCATCCCTGTAATTCTAGGGCACCAGACTTGGATGTCAGCACTGATGGCCTAAGGATTAGAATATTGTATAAGGCAGGTTTTTGACTTCAGCTCTGTGAACTCGGTACTAACACTAGGGAGATACTTACAAAGGCATAAACAAAGGAGACAAATCTACACAAAGAAACTGTGAAATGGAGCAGGCGGGAGGAGAGTAGAAAGAACAAATCAAGGTATCTTAGACTAAGAAAAGTGCCAGCTACCTTAAAGGTCTCTAAACAAATGACAAAATGTACACAGCAGACGTCAGCTTGTGAGTAACTTGCTAATGCATAACATTTTAGAATAGCAGGAGATAAAGCTGTGTTTCTAAGGAGAACTGTAATGCAGAGATTTGTTTCACACAGACTAAATTAAAATCTGTATTACCACTTTGTTGAATTCCTCAGAATCACCATAATTTGCTTTCATCAATTTCAGGCTTCATAGATGCTGTATATCTACCCACAAAAAGACTTCTCAGAATGTTTGCTTTGAAAGACAGCATTGCCGGGTTTTTTTCAGACGCCTCCTATCCTTAAATAAATAAATCTACAGGGGATACATTCCCATTTATCCCATATTATTCTATTTCTGCATTTTTCTAGTAGACTGCTAAGCTCCTCAATTCCAGAGACTGGTACACAATTAAAGCAATACATTCTAAACAACACACAATATACTGACAGAAAGAATAAAAGATTAGATTGCCCATGCTGATTTAACTTTGTCTTCAATTACTTCTTCCCTGTTTTTACTGCTGTCCTGTCCGGAAAGGTGTGGAGATAATCTCCTTGACTGCCCTTGATGTCAAAGGTGCTTTATGACTCACAAAGAAGAACACGCTAGCTGCAAGTGATGTGAATAAGTAGTGGTTTGACCTTCCTGATATCAGGTGGACTACACGAAGACAGAGTAAGCTGCATGCAACATGGTAAAAATAGATCAGAAATGTTATAAAATCTAGGATAGTGCATTATTTGTCATAATTCAGATTTCTCCCTGGGGGCCATTAGCAGTCTAACACTATGCTAGAATGTCACCTTTCCTAACTGGGTAGGCACTACAGCATTGCGAAAAAGAAGTGCGCAGTAAATGAAGTGTTATGCACAAAGGTTGTTAAAAACATAAATAGTGAATTAACTAAACCACAAAATAAACAAAAGCGATTTCTAATTCTTTCGCAGCCTTTACCCCACAGTCAACTTTAAAACACCTCACGAAAGGCAAAATGCCCACTGCAGTCATGTCCGCTGCTCATCACTAATTGCTTCAGAAAAAGACAATATTTTATCCGTCCTCTTTGGAGTTCGAGTATGAATGGTGAAGCAAAAGAGAGTGAAACTGAGTGAAACATGAAAAGCTTGATTTGTTAGGACCCCTGCTGTCTGAAAAGAGATCAAAGCTCAGGAGGAGGCTGTAAAACAGCCGAATGCACTGCACAGAAACATGGCCTGTGGCAGCTGCTCTGGGCACGCTCTCACAACACAGGTGTACCTCCAAGTCTGCTCTGCCAGCTGAATCATGGGAGCAGGTTACCTCTTCTCCTTCTTCATTATTTCAACTGCAGTCACTGAGGAGATATGGGCTCCATCCATCACAATGCACAAATTCACAGTGCGCAGATTCAGCACAGGCCTAATTAAAGCTTTTCCTTTCATTTGTGCAGATAATTAGACTTTCATCTCACCAGGAAGCTTCAGAAAGATCTATTTCTTTCTTCAATAAAAGCTACATCAAACAAAAGCAGATTTTAATCGCCTTTTCTTTGGGGCATGAGTCAATAATGAAAGTTGTCACGGGTAACAAAAATTGTGTGCAGGGGGGAAAAAAAGGAGGGAAAAAAGCCCAAGCTATGTTCTGTAATTAACATCATGTTTGCAAACACCATTAATTTATCTCATTAAAATGATTTTTATCTACAACTGATTGTTGATAAAACAATCGATTTGAACATCTCATGTGTTTCACCACTATGCAGGAACCCATCTGCTGTGCTGTAAAGCGGGAATCACGCAGACTGTTAAGCAACATGTGAGAACAATAAAAAATGCATATGTGTGTGTCGGGGATTTGTGAGGCTCACCGCAGGGCAAGGGCCACCTTTTCTCAGAACATGTATAAAAAATGACTTGGTAGCAGGCCAAAGGACAAAATGTCACAAAGATCAGAAGTGCATAAATAACAAATGAATTAATATGGGCAGGAAGAAAGGGTTCCACCTGCGTTGGGAAGCATTGGTAAATGGGCTCAGAAAAATGAGGAGATTTCAGACATATTTAACACCACATCATGAGCTGCTGTGATGTAATATTAGATGACAAACACACCGAGCTTACTGCCTTTGTCTTTTTCATTAGTAGCAGTAGCATCAGAGCACAATCTTCCTTTCCTATCACCTTTCTCACTGGTACAAGGGGAGAGTATTTTTGGCTCCAGGCCCACGGCACATTATTTATTTATTTAACCATTTGACACAGTCCTTCCGCATGGACTCCCTGGTGCGCAGGCTCACAGAGAGGGTGTAGCTGATGTCTGTGGGAATTGAAGTCTGGAAGTCTAGGGGGTCAATAAAGCACTCTTCCACCCTACAGCTTAGAGCAATCCCAAAGAACCATTAGGCTGATATTGCTAAGATGCACAGTGAAGAGAGAGAGAGAGAGAGAGGGAGGCAGCTTGTTTAAGTACCTTTTTAATGATACTTGCTTTGCAGCAGGCAGGGAACTGTTTTTAATATTAGAATCAACACTGGCAGTAAGGACACACTGTGGCAGTGTGGAGCCCTGTGTCAGTCTGTTTAATGCCTTCCCAGACAGGATAAAGTGTTGTCATTAATCAGAATCTGACCTGAACTTCCTCTGATGGCAAAATGTCATCAAACAAAAGACTAAAGGATTGAACGTGCATCACTGAGCACTCTGCTGCTGTTGTGACCTGCCTGGGAAACTGAGGAAATGAAAATATTTAATGGATTTTTTTTTTTTTTTTACAAAAACCCTACAAACCTCTCTAAATCTCACAGTGTTGGGGCTTAATTCATAGTGTCTTTATGCTGTTAGTTCTGGCATATGGCAGTTGTTTGGGAAAGCAAAGTTTGTAGGAGCTTGACAGACATTTCTTCTTGATGCATTGAGCCAGTAAGATCCCTGGTGAGTATCCAGATTCTAACAGAGCTGCACATGTCTGTTCTTGTGACTGTAAGAGACTCCTGTTTGGGTTCTTCTTTCTCTAGTTCACTCAGTCACTTAAAAATAAAAACTGCGAGCTGCTTCTGTGCATCCTACTTTCTTAAGCAGAAGATTTTATGCTAATCTGCTCCTTCCCCCCAATAACTGAGGACTGTTCTTATTTTAAATTAAGACAAAAGCATATGCACATTGCACTGAGTTAATCCATTCTGCTAGGATTTAGTAGTTCAATGTGCTGAAAAATCTCGTACAGCTCAAGCTAGGAGGTTTAACAGAGGATTTTCCCAATTCTTCTTGAAACTCTTAAGAAAACCCCAATTTTGAACTTGTTTATGTTTCAGATAATTTTATCACCACTTCCCAGTAGCCTGGGCCAAGATTTGCTTCTATTTATGTATTTTTTACCATTTACCTCAATGGAAGTCTTATCTATTCCAAGTCAAGGAGCAGTGAGTGTGGGAAAACTCCAAATAGTAAACATTTATTGAAGATTTTACTAGGAAACAGAAAATTAAAATGATGATGTAAGAAAAAAACTGGGTGGTTTTTTTTTTTTTGCTTGTATTCTTGCCTGCAAGGGAAGAAAAGCCTTTTTTTTTTTTCTTTTTCTTTCTCTTTAATGAACATGTTGCAAGCAGAAGGAATAATGACTCATGGCCAGAACTCAGAAAACTCTACAGTACTGCAGCCCCCCCTCTGTCAAAAGGCATTCACAACTAACACTTTGCCTAAAATTAGAGACTTCAGAATGTTTCTGAGCTCCCTAATCAGGACGTACACATACTTCTGATCCAGTATTTTTAAAATTGGAAATCCTCCCTCCACCCATCCCCAGGAAAGTTAGATTATGCAATATAAATATATTGTTTATACTCATATACAGAGGATGCAGTTGATCTTCTTCAAAAGTGAAAACCCCCACAAACAGGTGAACCCAAACTGAGTGCTCTGCGATCTAGGTGAGACTGCTGAGCTACAAATTGCTAACATCAGAGGAAACCTCTTAACCAGATACTACGTTTGCTCATTACTTATACTTCAGGTATTTCACTTGGTAGGTCCTTATTTTGTGAAAGAGGACAGGGAGCCTGAGGTAGCTGACCTGCCAGAGGAGAAGGAACAGAAGGCAAACAGAAAAGACTGTGCTCATTTTTAAGGGCAAAGCTGGGAGCGTACTTCTGCACTGCTTGCCTTAAACTTGGGTAGGCTGAAGTCTCCCACCGCTATCAGCTGCAGAGGAAGAGACGCTACTGCTTCTAATATCCTCAGCAAGTACAGAGCAATATTTAGTTTCCAAAGAGCCTGTCACCCTGTCAGTGGTGCAGGGACTGTGTGGGCACACAGCTGCTGCTGATGAACGGGGAGGCTGGAGGTGGATGGTATCCAAATGTTAACAAAAAAGTAGCAAAAAATCATAGAATGTGTGAAAAACTCATTTCCCCGACCACTTCCCATCAAAACGTTAACCTGCATCTCTGTGGAAAAGGGAATCTCATTTCGATTTAACAGATACATGAAATATACAGCTAGCCCAAAGACTGGTCTTTCAGATTCCTATGCCAAGAGGAAGGAGCTTTGCCAAGTGAAGTGAAATCCATCAGTCACCTACAACAAAATTAAGCTGGAGGCACTATGAATAGATCTGTAATTTATCAAGAAAACTCTCATAGTAGATACTATATTTAACAATAAGATTAATAGAGGCTTTTATTGCTTTCACTCAACTTCTATGGGAGAACTGGTAACACTATCTTATGAATGGAGAGCTTTGGAGCAGTGTCAGAGATGTTAAAAAAAGATAGGTTTTCAATGAAGTTCTACAATGATCAAGTCATACAGACAAACGCACCACCTGAGGTTCTCAGTACCCATTTTGAATGCCGAGATTACCTGAAATGAGAACTGCCAAATGTCAGCATTTTTCATTCAGCCACTCTATGACAGTTCTTCTACTACTTCTTTTTGAAGACATGTTTTTAGGCCTGCTTCATACCTCATAGCTGTTACATTTCTAACATGAATGATTTAAGTACAGTATTTCGTTAACTCCCTGTGTTGACTATTTTATTACTGAGTATAGCAAAACCAGTCAGTTTACCACAGCCTACAAATCTTGCCCAACATACTTCCTTCCATAACAAGACAGTTCAAGCGGTGCTGCTAAGGCAGAGGGAGGGTAAGGACAGATTCCCTTAAGCTGGGCAAGGGAACAGGAGATTTGGCTTATGGAGAAAGTAACATCTCTCCCTGCGGTGACGCTGGGATGTGGGCAGGCCTGCTGACAGCAGCGCTGCTTCTGAGGGGCCTCAGGAGCATCAGCGACAGGCTGTATTTCAGACCACAAGGCTGTGGATGGGGCAGTGCTCCTGTCTGGCCTGGGATCCCCCGTCCTATTCCTTGACTTGTGTGGTGGGGGAGCAAAGGAGCTCCCACACCTTTTCTTTCTTTCTCTCCCTACTTGCGACTGCTGTTATTCCTTCATTAAAGGTGTAGAGATGAGTTCATAAAATTTGAAGTAAAATTAGAGTGCATGTACAAATCTCAATTCTTGCCATACAGAAACACAGAAACTGAAATGCATTTTTTGTTACTGACGTTTTCTAGAGAACTTGAACAAGTAACAATCTACATTCATTAACTCAAACACAAAAGTAAATATTTAGGAGCATAAAAGTTATCAGCAGGTGAAGAATAGGGAACGTGTGAATGTTACAGCAAGTGCAAAATACGACTTTATGTATTCTCCTGCGATTTACCAGTGTTATGGTATAGTTACTTGATTTATACAATGAAAATCACAATAATGCATAGATCATAAATACCTCAAATGTAAAAAGTTCTTATTGATGATCTGGCTTCGCTTTCCTACACCCACACACGCACTCTCAAAACAGGCAGTCCAAAGTCTGCATACGTACCTATGTGTGTGTGCGTGTGTATATTCTGTGTCATATAATCACAAACTGGCATTATCTGCTCACCATTATGTAGGAGCATGCATAACGTGCTGGGAATGTTTCTTAGTCAAACCAGTGTGTTTAAGAGGTGGAACATTCCTAAAATTAGAAGGAGCTTCAAGATTACAATATTTTCTCTAATTTCAACTTCAAAATGCTCTTAAGTGATTTCCTATCTCTTCTTTAAGTATGAACATTCCTAAAATTAGAAGGAGCTTCAAGATTACAATATTTTCTCTAATTTCAACTTCAAAATGCTCTTAAGTGATTTCCTATCTCTTCTTTAAGTATGAACATTCCTAAAATTAGAAGGAGCTTCAAGATTACAATATTTTCTCTAATTTCAACTTCAAAATGCTCTTAAGTGATTTCCTATCTCTTCTTTAAGTATGAACATTCCTAAAATTAGAAGGAGCTTCAAGATTACAATATTTTCTCTAATTTCAACTTCAAAATGCTCTTAAGTGATTTCCTATCTCTTCTTTAAGTATGAACATTCCTAAAATTAGAAGGAGCTTCAAGATTACAATATTTTCTCTAATTTCAACTTCAAAATGCTCTTAAGTGATTTCCTATCTCTTCTTTAAGTATGAACATTCCTAAAATTAGAAGGAGCTTCAAGATTACAATATTTTCTCTAATTTCAACTTCAAAATGCTCTTAAGTGATTTCCTATCTCTTCTTTAAGTATGAACATTCCTAAAATTAGAAGGAGCTTCAAGATTACAATATTTTCTCTAATTTCAACCTCAAAATGCTCTTAAGTGATTTCCTATCTCTTCTTTAAGTATGTAAGTGTCATGGGAAGCTTGATGTGATGAGAATGTTTAATGGATCAAATTCAAATATGTGACCGATGGGCCATTTATCAACTCCAGCTAGACATAAACAGATTATCTCAGTGTTTATATGTGTATATATCATGAGCTTGAGTCTCATCCTATACGACTGAGGTAGAAACAAATGCAATACCTAGATAATTAGTAAACATAATTAATTAGTTATATTATAAACATATATTTATATGAACTGCTTATTGGCAGTTTAATGAGTTACAACAAATTTTCATGAAGACTACTATAATACCACTGTTTTGTTTAAACCACTTGTAGCACACACTGGCTTGTTTACAAATGTACAAATGAAATGAGAATGTGCCATTCTAGTTTTGAAACCTGAATTATTGTCTGATCAAATTGCCTTTGCACGAGGGTATCCAAAAGAGGTTTTAGACGTCTGTACAATGGTCATGTGCAATAGCATGAGCTTTTGCATGTACATATCCGATTCCTAAGTAGGTCTGAGATAAATTAACTTTTTGTTGGCTTAAAAAACACAAGCAAGCTAACAAAAAATCCCTAAAAACTAACCAAGGTTAGATGGCCTTGTTTTTAGATTTTCCCTTTTCCCCACATGACAATTGTATTGTCTATATGTTTATGTTTGTATCTCTCTCAGAAAGAGAGATGTGTCAGGTATGTAGCAACATTTGCCTATACAGCTGTTTTGCAAGCTCTGTCCAGATTCAAATGCTGTAGTATTTAGTTTTGTTGAAGGAATGATGATCTAAAACCTAAAAATAGGCAAGGTTTGTAAAGAAGGATAATATCTTCTGTTGGAAGAAGTGATCAATGATGAAAAATGAGACAAAATTTTAGTCAAACATACTTTTCTCCACATGGCTCCGTCTACTTGCTTGCAACAGCTTATAATATTTGTGTGTCATTTAAGAAAAACAAAAAGAAGAATAATTTCTCAGTTAAAGTTCTCTTTTAAAACGTAAAAGCCTAATGACAATAAAATCAGTTCCTCTATATTAAGAACTCATATGTGTGTGCATGTGCTAGATTACATTTTTAACAAAAGTACAATACTCAGGAATAAAAATATGCAATTTATTACTTAACAACCTGTGAAATAAAGGTTTCTCTTTTTCACATCTCACTTAAGTTGTTAACCAAACTCAAGCTTGAATGTGGATCTAGAAAACTAAAACTTAACACTGCTTTAAGAACTGTAATCAAATATTAAAAAAAAAAGCAAGCCTATTTTAAAGCTAAAATTACTTTCCTGACTGAAAACTGAAAATGCAGATGAACTTTAGTAACCAAGTGTCAATGAAATGTAAGTGCCCACCAGATAGCTAGCCCACCCATAGATTATTAATGCACAATTAATCTACTAGGGCAACTGTAGAGTGTCATTTAGCTTCAGAGCCCATAAGTATAAAACAGCAACACACTGTGAAATTAATGGTAACACTTAAAGGTCCCATTGTTATTAATTCATTTGACATTCACTGTAATCACACTGGTCTTTAATTAATTCATTTGGCACGTGAATATTGCATGTACTTTCAAATGCATTCCAGTGCGAATCAGTGTTAATTGATGTCCCGAATTGAAATAGTTTCTCTCTCTCACTTCTTTTTTTTTAAGCCTACCACACGTTCTGTTAAGGGTCTTTCCTCCAGAACAATTTATACATGTCACGTGCAAGCACAAGCTCTTATAATAAGTACTATTACTATGGATGTCGGTATAACATACAAAAATGACTTAGGGATCATATGGTTACCGAAGCCCTGCAGTGACTTATTCTAAGGCAATAAACTCTGAACGCCACAGAACATCAGTAACCTCCTAGTGCCAAATAGCCTGTGAATATTTTCAGTTTACTGCTCTCCACAAATTGCATGCGAACATCTTTGACTTATACGAAAAGGACTGCGGCCATTGGTTGTCATCTCACCCAGTTCAGTTTCATAGCAGGAACTGGCTATATCTGTCCTTGCTCTTCCTGCACTCAGTGACTACATCTGTGCGCATGGAAAATGTCTGTATTTGTGCCAATGGAAATTGTCTCCTTCACCTACATATAAGAACTATTCCCAGGAACTGTGAGGTGCTGAGAAATTCCTCTTTATGCCACATGCAAGCAGTTCATCTGAAAACATTAAATAATGGGTAGTGCAATGATTCCAACTCAGAAGCTTGTCCTAGATAAAATACTCCAAACTGGAAAATCCTTCATGCCAATAAAATAGTATTGTTATAACTTATTTCCTTAGCTATCTAGTAACAATCTTCAAATGTTCTTGTTTCCTGGGAAATTAAGGGAGTCTCAGGTGGGTCTAGCAGACCCTGGTGTCAAACCATTTCCTCAGATGAACTTTAAATACCTCTTATGGCCTGTGCATACGTATATCCAGGGATCTTTCTATTCAGGTCTTTAAATAAGAAGAATATGGGACTACAGTGTCTGGCATCACACTTATGGGAAATTTGGTAGCCATTCTTAAAAATAATGCACAAAACAATAAAAATGTGTATTTAGATTGTCCCAGATGCAATTACCCTTAAAGGTAACATCAACAGCAACAAGTAAATACTATTCTTGTATTAAAGCACAGGTAAACTAAGTCAAAGCACATAGAATAGACAAGTACTCACTGAAAAACGTGTAAAAAGTTTTGATGCCACTAATTTTTGGCTGTCTGAGAGGGTTTGAATGGATTTTCCAGAAATGCAAGAGTAATGTTTTTTCTAATTCCGGACCTTCTCATGTCTCAAGAATCAAAATCAAGGTACCTCAAATTACCCCAATGAACGGCGACATAAGAAATCATTTCGAGCACCCCTACTTGGGTTGAAAAATAATCAGAGAGGAGGTCCTACTGATTTAAGTTGTTATGTCAATATCACTACCTGCTGGGCAATATACTTAAAATGCACTTCTTGCATTTTCAACTAATGTTTCCCATAATAAGTTTCTAATTTTTCTTTTGTATTTTAGGTGAAAGCTAGATAACATTATTTAGATGTATACAACACAGTACACCATTATTGTGATACTGAGTAACTAGGGGATGCCGAATATTGTAAAGAAAAGGAAATAATCTTGTAAGTACTTCACAGCGATAGTGTCTACTGCTGCTGACATGCAAGACTTTTCTGAGACTTGATTGCCAAGGAAGTCCGAATGCATAAAACTATTTTAAGAATGGAGATAGACACATCAATCAGAACTGCAAATCAAGAGTGTCTGGCCATGCACTACCGATTAAAGTTAATAAGTATTTGTCTTCCCTCACTTTCTTTAACATATTCAGAATGATGAACATACTATAAATGGAAATGTGTGATTGCTGACTCTTCATCACTTGTCATTAATATCCTGGAAGTAAAGAACATGTCTTGAGGTCTATCTGTATGTTATTCTATTTGGCATTACCTTATTCGAACAATGACTGAGTTCTGGTCCTCTTTAGTTCAAAACTTTCAGTCATTATTTACTTAATGACATTTGAGGAAATAGCTTATCATTTTAATGAGCTAGCACTTTCCCATTGTAAAAGATCCTTCCAAAAACCCCTACAAAATAGATGTCCATGCTTCACACCACAGCAATATATATAATTAGGTTTGCCAGACAGCTTCCGTTCTCTGAAGTAGGCAACTGAAAGATTAAGGGGTGTGCTAGTGAATTTTCATCATTGACCCTTTGAAAACTGCACAAATGTGGACATGTTACTAGTGTCTGGTAATGTCAATTTGCATAAGCTCACTAGAGACTTGCTAAGAATTTAGCAGCTGAATCATCTGAATACTGTATAGACCAAGAATGTTTTAGCCCAACACTTTCAGAGCTAGACAGAACCTTCTGTGTGGTTGGTTGCTTTTCTAACTAGTTAGGGTTGTTCTAGGACCAGGTATGAAGAAGGAAAATTGTCTTATTAGTTCTTGGAGGGGAAGGAAAAAGCTAAGGAAACACAGAGGGATATAGGAGAAACATACAGAGGAATAAGAAGGACTCATTATCTCTGCATAAACCACATTGTTCCAAGTGGGCTGGATTGAGGACTAAAATCCCTCATCTTGGAAGTATTTTCGCAGTGCTTCCTGACTACCTTCTAGATTGCCAGAATGTAGGATATGTCCTGACCATTACTATAAATCCACGTTTCCTTTGTAGCAGTGTCCTTTCTTGTCTGCTTAGAGCTGGCTTTGCAATCTCACTGCCAGGGTATATGGGACATCCTTGTTACAGTGTACAGAAAGCTTGGGCTCGCCTACATTGCAAACAGATGACGAATGTTGGTGCAGGCATAAATTTGGTGTGCTAATGAGTTTGCTTAAAGTTCTTGCCTGAGTGACAGGATAATATTTCTACAATGTAGACGTAAAAAGGGTTTGGGATGGAGCAGAAACATGCTGCAGGCATAATATATGCTACAGATGCACATCTTCAACACACAGGCTTTACAGCATTCTGAAAATGAGTAGGAGCTGTGTAATAAATAAAGCTGTGATTTATAGGTCTTTTGACTCATTTTGTGCAAAAGATTAGTAAAAAATTTCTACTGAAAGGGTTTTTACCAAAATTTATACTCTTTCTTAATAATTGAAAGAATGTACAAGAAAAAATACATTGACTTCTCAGAATCTTGAGTGATCAAAATAGGAACTTCCTAAAACGTAACATCTGTACAAAATAGAAAGCCTCACAGATACTGACAGTTATTCACATCAAAAAAATCAAGCAAACATGGTAATATTTAAGCAAAGCAGCACAGTGATACTCTCAGCCATTCTCCAAACTGAAATGGAAAGATGGTCACAGATTAATGAGATTATAAAATGAATTTAGCAAGCTTATTGTTATCTGAATGTTTATCAGAAACCTTTGAGATTTTAAGAATTGCATACTTCTGGGACTGCACAAAGTATTCTACATGAAAAAGATATTGGCTTTGATATCTTTGGAGAAAGGTAGATGAAGAAATTGGATTCTTCAACAGCAGAAATTTTCCTGGCCCAGCTGTTTGGAGCATCCTGCCGTGCATAGACAACATTTTTCAAGTATGATTATGCTCACAAATTTTTTTCTGCATCTTAACATGAACCATAACATAACCATTTTAGGTGTACAAACAGCACAGCATGCAGAGATTCAAATCAGCACAGGTGCAATAAAAACCCAAGATATTTTCAGCATTAGGTCCACTGTTTTCTTCTCATCTCTGCTTAATTAAACCCAGAAAACATATATTTTGAACTGTGGAAAGGCTATTTATATAATCACAAATTGCTTAAGAATTACTAGGTATTTGCACTGTGTTAACATTCAGCTATATCAACAACAGAAAGGGTTCCACCTTATGCGTGTTGCACTTTTCTGTAGTTGGTTGCTGTTCCTATCCCAAACAGCTAAAAATCCAAATCTGAATACAGAATACAGGAATGACAAATGGCAAGAAGCAGCAAGTAGAAATACCCCCATTTAAAAGATGAAATACCAAGGCACTATTAGATGAAAATCATTTGCTTAGAGTTACACTGTCTGTCTGTGGCAACACTTCAGGATTTAAAAGTATTCAGAGACGGTGACAGAGCATAAAACTCATATAAATTCTAAAAAGAACCTGCAGATTTTATGTAATTATCATAGAATCACAGGACACCAGGTTGGAAGGGATCTCAAGGATCATCTGGTCCAACCCTTCTTGGCAAAAGCACAGTCTAGACAAGATGGACAAGCACCCTGTCCAGCTGAATCTTCAAAGCGTCTAGTGCTGGGGAATCCACCACTTCACCGGGGAGATTATCCCAATGGCTGGTTGTTCTCATTGTGAAAAATTTTCCTCTTGTGTCCAATGGGAATCTCCTCAGGAGTAACTTGTACCCATTAGCCCTCATCTTTTCCATGTAACTCCTTGCAAAAAGGGAGTCTCCGTCTTTGTAGCCACCCTTTAAGGACTGGAACATGGTGATGAAGTCTCGCCTAAACCTTCTTTTCTCAAGGCTGAAAAAAACCAAATCTCTCAGCCTTTTAATAACTAAGTACAGCACACAGTGCTGTCAAGGTTTCTTTCCAAATGAATGGTTCCAGATTTCTTGGCAGACTCACGCTGATTTGAACAGTGCTGTACCTTGGCAGTACTAACAGCTACTAGATGCAATTAGAACACAAACGGAGAGGGACTATTTCCAAAGCGATGATGCAAATAGGGTAGTTGCTCTTCAAAAATGGGTTTCCACGAAGACAGAATTTCAATATTGTCAAATGGTACAATTTTCACAAAATAGGTGACACTAGTCTATAATATTCAGGCTTTCCCAGTTACCCACATTAAGTCATCCAGCTCCCGTCTTACTCTTGCAATACCCTCTCTTTCTTCTTTACTGTAATACTGTACTGATTTCTACATCTTCCTTACATTCCTCCTGACAAGCAACTTGTTCTCCTCCTTTTCGCTATTCCTCTCCACAAACTCCAGTGCACTTTGCAGTCCCTCTTCCCAACTACCAGAAAAAGGCACAGAGGTTGCTTTGCCAGAAAAGTGGAAAAGCAGACAAACACCATATATGAGTAAAATAAAAGTTCTTCTGTTGTGTACAGGTAATCCTATTACGTTTACAAGGAGAGGAAAGCCAGCTAGTCAAAGTGTGGAAGGCAATGTGTTTCTACATTTAATTAGCATTCATGAGCATCTTCCCTGGCTGTCTGGCTGGCCAGGGAAGTTGCGTGCAACTTGTGGACAGAACGCCTATAGCTGCACCTGCTGTTTTCTGCCAGGGTGGGCTGGGAGCCTTACACAGTGTGTGTGGACAGTCAGCCAGGCAGGCAGGAGACCCTCACAGCTCCTTGGCCTTCAGAGAATCAAAGGATGTGTTTATCTTCTCAGCTGCCAGTAGGAAAACTGGTTTTCAGACCGGAGCTGACCTTAAGTCTGAATAGCTTCTCTTGTGGAAACAAACGTGCGAGGTTTATATCAGAGAACCTCAGCATTTGTAAATGTTCTGTAATCTAGTCACCTACTTGTTGAGCTCTGCAAAATATAGTTCCTTTTCCACAGGTGAATCGGTTATAGTTGGCCCTTTAATAAGGTAATAATTTCATTAAAGATCACATTAAAGATTAGACCTGTTATTAGCTCCTTAAAATTATTTTAGTTGGATACTTTTTCTTTTCTCTTAGTAAATGTGGCAGGAGAAATATTTCCATTTTTTAATAACACACCATGCTGGTTTAAATAATTTGCAAATAGGAGAATTACAATCTTGAACAGAGAACTAGTGACTATTCTGACTTTTAGCTTAAAGTAGACTTAAGAAATTCAATTGAGACAAATATCTTGCATGATTATTGAAAAGATCCTGTTGTTGTTTTCAAAATTTTAACCAGCTTCACCTTAGGCAAAGCAAGTGAGATGAAGTCGAGAAGCAGGCAAACTGTCTGCAGAGTTTCTAAAAATTATTACATATTATTTCCACCCCCATCTCCCTTATTATGGTAATATGAAGGTAGTATACAACTGAACAAAAGTTGATGAGAGAACAAAAAAAAAGTTTTTGCACAGAGATTGGATGTTTGACATAAAGAAAGTGGATAATAATAAATTACTAATTGTTTTAACACCATGTTTATCAAAAGCATATGTAGAACGTATTTTATTACTGTCTTGAGATGAGTGATTTCAGCAATGTTTTATTGTAAAAATAAGTCCTTAGGATTTCACTGCGTGAACCAAAATTCTTCATCAAATTTTAAACACTACAATGTCTTTTTAGCCATTATGCCACTATACGAGCAAAGGTACTGGAATGTATGGAAATACATAAATATGCATACATATATATGTATATGCATCTGGTGGGAATTTATGGAGAATGTGAAAGAAGTTCAAAAGCAGCTGACTATTAGCATAAACTGTACAGTGAGCTGCTATGCAATATTTCTATCTTTTTTGCTATTATGTGAATTGAACTTTCAAGCTTGCTGGTTCTGCCTTGGGCAGAAGTGGCACAAATTTAAAAATGCAGGGTTAAGCATTCTTATCGTTTGATCACATTTATTTCTGGTGCCACCGAAGTAGAAATCCCATGATCCTGTGGAAAGCTTTACACTATTTAACTTAATGTAAGGTTGGGAAAGCACCTATTATGTTTTAAGACAGAGACACTCTTACACTGTCCTTGTCATTGACTTGCCACCATGCAAATACAAGTGGAAAACTCTTGTACTAGAAAAGAAAGAGAATTGCCTAATTATAGACAAAAACTATCAGAAGCCAGGAATTATTTATTCATGTTCTCTTAACCTATCGTATCACATTTGCTTTCATTCTCCTATCACACTGTTGTGTACTTTTGTGGGAAAGACTGGCAGCAGCACAAGGGAATGTTGGTTCTATTATAACGTTTGTTACTGTAATGGTATTTAATGACAACAAAATGATCCATTTATAAATGAAAAAAACCCTTTCTCCAGTCACAGAGTATTGTTCTGGAGAACACCAACAATGTTATGACATCAAGGGAACTTCTTTGCTTCACAAACATTAGTAAGATTCTAAGTCACAACAAATAAAACTCCCCAAACTTTGTGTAAGAAGCCTGTGTATTTTTGAAGGCCAGAACATGAAGGTTATTGCAGGATAGCCCATTAGAAAACTGCAAAACGGCAGAACACAAAAACTATTTTTTGAGGGGAAAAAAAAAAAAGAAAACCCCCATTTTAAATTTGCATACTTCCATTCCATCAATAATTTAAAATAAAGTTGTATTGAAATTTATTAAAATTTAGCTCAAGTGTAAGCTGAAGTGAACAGCGCTGGCATCTCAGGTTCCTGATGATCTAAAAGCTTGGAAAATTGTAACACAGCAGTGCCTAAAAGAGATATTCTTGCCTTATTCTTTCCTCAGTTTTCTGTTCCTACACTATCTAGGGTTTGTAAATAAGCTGGATAATAACCAGGAAATTCTCCTGGTCCATCGATAATATAGGAATGGTATAAATCAGTGTTGCACCCATCAGACTTCAGTATAGCTTCAGTGGCTCCTCATACCTAGCTTGAAACTTTACAATAGGTTTCAGAAGTGCTTCTTTGGTTTTGCTTATTTAAATTATTTTAATTTTATATAGAACAGTTGCATACATTTAGTGACACAAAGTCAAGCCAGTAGCTAGGGCAGTCCTCTGCAGTCAGCCTACATTCACTCAGCAGCAGGAACAAAGCAACAGGTGAAGGTCAAGAGCAGCGGACAACAGCAAACTCTGGAGTCAGAGTATTCACCTGGAGTGAGTAGGTATCTATTCAGATCTCTTCTGAGCTGGAAGAGGAAGACATTGAATCCGTTTTCCAAAATGTGAGTAACCTGATGGCCAGACCAGAGGCAAAACGCCAGTAAGCTGGAGTGCCTTACTTCTCCTTGCAGTTTTTTTAACTTGTGCTTTACATGTTTGAAAGTATCCCAAAAGAAACAGCACTATTTGGTTTTAGGAAGAGTAAGTTGTTTTGCTAGTTCAAATAATCTTGTTTTTTGTCTGATGTATATAGACAAAAATTTTATTACAGATTGAGCATATAACTTGAAATACATTGACAACTTGAGAAGCACCTATTTAATTTTTACTTTGTATCTCTATTTAGGCACTTCATAATGACAAAATGATCTGTTGTTTCCAAAAGAATTTAGTGTACACCCAGACAAAGGTGGCTGGATTCTCCATTCCAGTAAACCTGGAGACTGAAGAAACAAAAAACGTCTTTAAACAACCTCTGTGCTCTCTTGTCCTGAAAGCCAGACTATCACTTTGGTAATCTGCCAAAATCAATCAAGATTTTGAGCACCTAGTTGTTAATGAGTTATCTTCAACTGCCAATGATTCCTAAAAATGCATGGTCCAGAAGCTAAGGATCATTAGGACACAGAAATCCTTCAGCTAACTTATTTTTCTTGGGAATATTCCTCAGATCAGCCTGTGGAGATGTTGGTAACGTGGCTTTTAATATGGCAGTTCTATGCAGGAAAATCAAAAAAAGGTTGAACGTGCAGAGTCTGCTGCTGCAAATTGCTAGGCATTGCCCACAATATTATACAACACTTTCATTATATTCTAACTTACTAAAGAGTAAAAGAACGACAGAGTAACAAATCTGGCAAGTTTCCATGCTGAAATCATGCTTATCTTGCTGACTAACGAAGCTGCTTCTGCCGATAAGCTGCGCTGACTCATCAAAACTAGTAACCGTCGGCAAAAGCGGTGTAGGTGGACGGTGGTTCTAGGACTCTTTAAATGTCTTCTCTCTAAGTCTCCCTTTTCTAGAGAAAAAGATATCACAGAAGACTACTATTGGGAAAACATAGCTGCCATAGAGTATGTTTAAAGATGGAACTGGTGACTTTTCTGATGTTGGTCTCCGTGTATGTAAGTCATTACATTATTTGGGCTTTTCCAGTGCTGCTTCATCTCTACTTTATTTTGCAGTTTTGTGTACCTGATTACAGACACAGCACCTCTTTTCCCTTCCCTACCTTTACTTCTTTCACATGTAGCACAGTACTCTACTTGAGATGAGTTAAAATTCTTCAGGTTCCATAGCCATTTTCCTTTCTTTGAAAAAAATTGACCTTTTGCTTGAAATAGCAAGATTTGAGACTAATCTGCTAACAATAGTTGTGATTTTGACTTGCCCAATAAGTTGCACATTGACTTCTAGCTTGGAGAACTGTTTTTGATGGTGATGTTTGTCACTCTGTTGTAATGTTAATTCAGACAGAAGCCATTTATCATTTCTGAATATCAAAAGTGTTCTGTGTGACTGTGTACAGACTTATTCATAAAATTATAAAGATCAAGAGAAGCAGTGGACCAAGACCAGGACCAAAACATCTACTCACTATTCTTGCTTTCCTCAATGACTACAGGAAGGTAATTTTTTTTTATGTATTTTGGCAGCTACTAACTCATTAAAAGAATAAACTCAGATCAGTGGGGGTTTTTTTTAATAAATATTGAGGTAGGTCAATACCTATTCTCTTATATCTGTGTTTTCCTTATGCCTTTCTTCAACAGCAGGCAAAAAAAGGCAATGATAAAATAATTTTTTTTCCCCTCCTTACTAAAACAGACAAAATACACCAACGGTGTATCAGCAGATTCCCGCGCTCCATGGCTTTTATTCAAAAATTTTACATGAGAATATTACTATGTCCAGATTTAGGAACATGGAATGACCTGAAAAGCCACGACCAGGATAAAAGACAAGTTGAAAAAACACCAGGTCAGACATCAAAAATAAAGTTCTGTTACTTTTGAAAGAAACTCTACCTTTGAAATTAAGTAAAATAATTAAAAGTTTTAATAAAACACATGAAGTTTAGTTGAACTCTATAAGTATGTTTTAAAAAATACTTTGAAATTTAATTTCATACCAGGTCTTGCTCAGCACAACGGCAGCTCAGCAGAGATGTTGTCCAAACGGAAGTATTAAAAGGTCTTATCATGGAGCAGTGTAGCTCCTGGAAAAGAACAAAACCAGGGATTTTACATCTCTGATTGCCAGCCTCACTGCTTCTATTATGTTACATTCCGTGAAACCAGTTAGAGAAGTTGGTGCTTCAGATTGGCACAGGCTGCCTGTGAAACTGGAAAAAAAATTGTCTCTCGTGACTCAGTATCATACCTGTAGACTACTTCATGGATGTGCTGTGGGTATTAAGTTATTGCTATATTTATCTTCCTTCACTGTATAATTATAAAGCATATTTCAGATCATTACCTTGGAAAACTTCATTGTTTTCTTTGATCATTGCCTTGTTACCAAGTGTTGGAAAAAATGTAATTTTCTGTAGGGATACATCTCTCAGATTACCTTTCTACTCTTTTTTTTTTGTCCCAGAAAACATACAATTTTGCAAACTATCACTGTTCTCTTTTCATACCTGCTGCAATAGCTCCCATAGCATTGCCACTGACTGAGCTAGGTACTAAAGGCATTTCACTGCATGCACAGAAAATAGGAAGGGAATGGATGGAGTATAGGCTAGCTCCTGGTCTTCAGTTACCTTCACCTTTTATCATCTTTTTTTGCCTACACCTCCCCCATCCCCTGAATGCACAGTTCTTGGACAGGCCATGCAGTACCAGCAAACATATCCGTCCTCTCATTATTGGAACTGAGAAGGGAAGTGAACGAACAAGCAGGATTACTGCATCAGTTTCTCAGGTGCAGAAATTCTCTAGTCCTCTAAGAACAGGCCTTTAAGGACTTCCTTAAAAAAAGCCAAATGTCAAATTTGTGGGCCCTTGTTTAACTTTAGTTTGGTCTGTATGCATGTGCAATATAGTATGGGCGTGCTTGACTGAATGATCTCTTCTCCTTTCCCCACAAAATCAAGTGTAGGGTGCAAACGGGTAATAAATTCAGGTTGATTAGGCAAATATAAAGTAGAATCATAATTACTGAAATCCATTATGACCTTCTAGATGATCCTCTCGGGATATAAAATTAATGGCTTACTAAAAATTTGAAGATTAGGAGTACCTACTACGAAATACTTGATGTTTACTGGGCAGGGGCCAGGAGCATACACATGGGCAGCAAGACAAAAAGCTCTAATGCCACCGGTGCTCCGGGATAGTTTACTAACCAGTAAAGGAGGGGTAAACTTACTAGCAAGGGCTTTGAGATGAGTATGTTGCATCTGACATGTTGCTGGTAATCTGTAATTTGTTCCAATGGCTACACATCAAGCCAAATTGTTAATGGCAGATCTGGAGAATAAGAGAGTCACTTCCAGCTTGCGACTTGGTGTCCGTGCTGTACCAAGCCATGAGAACAAAAGGAGGAGAAACATGAAGAAAGAAACACCTGCTGTTACTGGTAATTCATTCTTTCTAAATCTGCAAATTTATGGGAAAGATCTAGATTGAGGTATTTTACAGAACTGGAGAAATACAATATCTACTTACTACATTTGAGTATGTTGTAAATGAAAATAATTTTCTGTGTATAAGATGGATGTTTACATGCATTTTCTGTCACGTATCTGTACAGTTATGAATACGTATTGGATTTTATGGTTCGATTTTTTTTCTTTATTTCAGCTTTAAGAGGACAACTCCAATATGTCGTCACATATATTATTTCAAATTTTATCTCCTGGTGAAAATTTCCATGAAGAAAATACCACAGACTGTTTTTTTTTTTTTAAACTCTTTAAATCAATATTTTACCAAAGCAGGTAGCCATTTCCAGGACACCTAGCATGGCTTTACCTGAATTGAGGCAGGGTTGGCAATTGCTTTCATTACTGCCTTTTTCTTTTATCCTTTTCAAAGACTGAGAAATTAATTCATCTGTGAGGCTACATGCTCTTTAAAAAAATAGTTCTGATCTTTATATAGTAATGTAATTTAAATTAGTACCTAGTTCTCTAAAGTCCACAATTTAGGACAGTGCAGGATCTACTACAGCAACTAATTAAACACTTACTGTAAGGTTAAGTTTTTCATTAAATCAATAGGCCCCCAGTGTCAGTTACAAAGCCCTAATTACTATGCTGTAAATTTAGATTGAATTTGAATTAAGGACTGATTTCAATCTAACCACAGCATGTAAATATTGTAAATTACCAGAATTACAGTTCAATAAAATTGAATGGATTTCCCTTTAGATAAACTAAATGCAAATGAGCTTAAGAAAAAGAACCTGCAGAATTTTCCCAAACATCTGCACAAGAGTCTTACATGTGCGGTATAGAGTATACTGCTTTGGCAAAGAGCACGTCAGAACTTCAAAACGCTGCCACCATTTACTCTAACACGTTTTAAATATTTCATTATCTGTTCTGAAAATGAATAAATTTAATCTCTCCCAAGTGATCAAGTAAAATGATGGCTAATGTGCCCACTTACTGCGTTGCTTTAGTTTGATGACTGTATTGTTGTGCTAAAGCACAGTATGAAATCAGGTTATCAGGTTATAACTGGCAGGGATAAAAAAAAAAGCAGTGCTGGGAAACACAAAACAACCCGTTTTCAAGGCATGAATCATGCACTTTGAAGATTCAAAAAAAGTGTAAAAATTACAGACAATAGCACTCTAATCAAACAAGTGCAAAATTGAAAATAATTGGGAGTTTGCGGACTTTCATTCAGCTTCAAACAAGCACTGTATCCACGGGATATTAATAAAAATGGGGAAATGAGCAATATGCTAGGTTACACAGAAAAGGAAAAATTAAAAAATGCCTATATTGAGGTCATACATACCACTATGGTGAGCTTTCCGCTCACCTGCTTGCATCATTTCGATATACAGCACTAAAAACTATATTAGTAGCGTTAAGATGGTCTTAAAAAGTTCATGAACGCAATGTCTGATTTTTTACACTTTATTCTTCATTAGTACAGTTAAGTCAGATAGCTGAATAATAGAAGTCGAATAAAGAATTAATTTAAAAATTTCAATATTGTCATGAAGGCTCAGAAAGGGCATAGATTAAGGAAATGAGTGATAATTGTTGTGATTTTGTGCTGGAGAGATGCAGAGCATAAACTCAAAACCAGAAAAGAACGAAGGGGTAAATGATGATCCTCCTTCAAGAATAATATCCATTATTCTCATTTCTACAAGAAATACAATTATGACACCTGATTTTTTACTACAGTTATAGTTTTGTTTCTTTTTTCAGAACACATTTTATGGGGTCTTCGATCTGTTCATGCCTCACAAAGTCCAACAGTGCCAATGTAGTTTGCGGGCACATGCTGTGTGTCTGATAATATACAAGCTGACAGCACCACACTTTCTAAAACTCTTATTTCCTGAGAGCGTAAAAATGATATCTCAAACCACAGACAAGTGTTCTAATGACTTCATGTCATCAAGAAAGGTAATAATGCTTCAGCTCAGCTCCATCAGCTGAGCATGGTAGCCAAAGGTAGCAAGTAATTTACTACATTTGCCCTATGTAGGCATTTCGCATTAGGAAAATCAAACCATTCTCTGAAGTGCTCATCTTACCAGCCCACTGGAATGTTAAATTACGGACTGCAAAAAAAAAAGATGTTTCACTGAAGTCTGGAGTTTTGCACAAGTGGGATGCATGGGCCAAGCTGCAAAAAGCCACAAAGTAGATAAGAAAAAATGACTCATGGCATTTTCCAGATTAGAAAATATGGTATGTTTATACCACCTACAGCGTGTATAGTGTATTGCTAAACATAGGAAATGCAGTAGAATGGATGAGGAGTAGTCTTATAATTGTCCTTTTTTATAATTGTCCCTTTTCATAACAGTTTTCCACCTTCATGTTGTACCCCAGTGAACAGGAGAACATACTCCCTGTCAGGATCCTGCTGCTCATGCTGTAAAGCACACCATGCTTACTCCTTAAGGCTAGAAGAACCAGCTCTCCTCATAGGACTCTGCTTGAGCAAGGGTAAGCAGGCAATATTAATGCCTGATGAAATAAATGGCTACCTGTTCAAATTCACAGAAGTTAGAGGTGGCATGACTTGGATTTTCCTCTCTAAACTGCAAACAACATCGTATTTCTGGTTCTGGAATTTAGGAAGTTGCAGAAACTTCTGGGGCACAGTTGTTCTGTTTGAGATAATTTGCATTCCGTAAAATCTGTTTTCCATAAAAAAGTGTGGTTAAACAGTCTGATTAGCTAACAACTAATGAAATGGCCATGCTATAGGCTCGTACTTTGACGAGTGATCAGTGTTTCAATGTAAAAGAAAAATTTTGAGAACAGTGTTCTGGTGAAATGGGAGACTTCTTTCAGACAGCAAATTTTAGCTAAGATTTTAATTTTAATCTTGGACGGTATAAAGTTTAACGCAGTTCACAATGAACTTGTTAACAAGTCTCAGCTCTTGTGAAAATGTTCTGTCACTTTGCATGGTGAAGAATTTATGATTTTGATCTGTCTTATGGAACAATGAAATCAAATTGAAAATCTTATTTTTGTTATTCTTCCTAAGTTTATAGTTGTTTGGAATTCCAGTGTTCAGATTTGTAATTCATCCAGTTAAATAGAAGGTTGGCTATTCCACACACAAGTTTCAGTTCACGTCTGTCTGAGTGATACAGGAAACATAATTGTAGTAATTTTAGGAGTCAGTGGTTTGGACTTACATCACCTGCAGAGTCATCAGGTCATAGGCAAACATTTGCTCTCCTAAAACTATGCCCATATTTAATACCTGGAAAAATGACTGCCTTGTGGAATGTTTGAAGTTTGCCTTCGTATTACTGTTTGACATCCATAGTAGCTGTGTGTCAAATCATACAATTAGAACTGTACTGCCTAAATACCATGAAGATTATAAGATTATTTGTTTACAGCAATTTTTAGAACTGTGTAGACTGCAGAACAGAAGCATGGAGTTAAAAAATGGAATCGGCAACTGAAGACATTCTTAATGGTAGAGCAAAAATTTTGGGTTTCAAAGACTTTCCTTCGCAATTTATTTGTGGGATGAATCACAGAACAGAGTCTCAGAATACTTTAGGTTGGAAGGGTCTCTGGAAGTCATCTAGCCCAATCCTTTACTCCAAAGTTATAACATGTTTCCCAGGGCTTTGTCTAGTCTATTTTTGAATATCTGTGTCACCCTGTTCCACAGCTTAGCCCCTCCTGCCTGGTGAAAAAAATTTCTTTACATCAGTTGGAAATTCCTTTGCTGCTGACCATTACCTCTTGTCGTTTTGCTATGCATCTCTGAGATGCATTTCCATGTTCTCCACCATGTTATAGCTGAAAACAGTAATTCGATCCTCTCTTAGCCTTCTTTTCTGCAAGCTGAAGAAATCCACTTTCCTTAGCTTCCCTTTGCACATCGTACTCTGTTCGTTATTCTCTCTGGCAGCTGGGGGACAGAACTGGACACAAGTCCTGAATACAGTGGAATAATCTCTTCCCTCAACCTGCTGGTTATGCTGCTCTCCAGTATGTGGTAAGCCTTCCTTGCTACAAGGATGATAACCAAACTAAAACCTTTGTTATCTGAGAAGCTGTGATTCATGGTCATTATTCTAGATGTGTAAAAAATGGCAAGTGACAACAGCTTGACCCTGCTCTGCTTCATTTATCACACATACAATTTTAGTCAGCAGTCGGAATCAATCCCATTTTTTTTTTACTGCGAAGACCAGATTTTTTTTTAGTATCCCATCATTAAATATTGAAATATTTATTGCCAACAGGTAGCTCATAATTTTATTATTATAAGGTGAGTTGTTCACATTCATTGAAAAAAATCTAGCTCCAAACATGAATTTTCCATGAACAGCTATCATATAAAAACCCAACCACGGTTAATGAAAATACTAGACAGCATGCTGGTAATGGCTTTGGAATGCTATTTGAAAATACCACTGTTTAAAAAAAAAAAGCAAACAAGCGCTGAGCAGTCTGAGACAAAGGTAGCAATAGAAATACTATTTTTGCAATATATTTTGTAGTTACAGTTACTACAGATTTGAATTAAAACATACGTTAGGACAGGCATTAATTGGGCACACAGGAAACATGCACTCATGTTCTTTTCTGTCAGCTTTGGGTTATCTGCGCATTTTAACATTTAACTTCACCGCATGCAAAATCCAGAAAAGTGTGCATAAAAAATATACAGGGCATTACTTATTTATGTGCAAAATCTTTATTCTATTTTGTTATTTTAGATTAAATCCCATTTCAATTCTATTCTCTCAGGGAAGCACTAACAGTTTGAGCTCAGCATGAAAGCCATCAAACACTTGAGCTGAAATTTAGATTGGGCAATTTTGCCTGGTGAAGTAGAAAAGGACATGTGGAATCGCAGAGAACAGAATGGCTTATGGAAAGGCAGATGTTTTAATAACTTGTTGTCTAGTGGGAGCCTCAAATATCTAAATTTAAACACTGCAATACATTAAAGGGAGTTGCTGTCAGGGAGGGTATACTGTTTTACTATAAGAACCAGCGTAAATGTGCGTATTTAACACGTGTGCACCTTTTAATACATTTATTTTACAACTGAAATTAGAATTAACTGGAAGGTGTTAAAAGAATTTATCTCAGACTGCAAAATTTGGCTCAGGTCTGCATTGCAAAATACAGTAGGCCAGAGCCTAGGGAATTTTCAGTCCAGAGTTTTGTCTCGGACCTGTCTCCCTGTGTGAGCATGCTGATAAGGTACTTGAGATCTCCTGCCTACTAAGATCCTTTTTGTTTCAACATACCCATCTGCTGTTAATTCACAGTGGGTTTTAAAGTATATTGTCCTGGTTTTGGCTGGGATAGAACTAATTTTCTTCTTAGTAGGTAGAGTAGTGCTACGTTTTGGCTTTAGCATGGGATTTGGTGTAAGAAGAATGTTGATGATTTTAGTTGCTCCTAAGAAATCAAGGACTTCTCAAATTCCTGCGTTTTGCTAGTGTGCAGACAAACAAGAAGTGGGGAGGGAGCATAGCCAGAGCAATGGATCCAAACTGGCCAAAGGGATATTCCATACCATACGAAATGATGCACAGCATATAAAGCTCAGGGAAGAAGAAGGAAGGGGGGGACATTCGGAGAGGTGGCGTTTGTCTTCCCAAGGAACCGTTACGTGTGATGGAGCCCTGCTTTCCTGCCTATGGGAAGTAGTGAACGAATTCCTTGTTTTGCTTTGCTTGTGCACACGGCTTTTGCTTTACCTATTAACCGTCTTTATCTCAACCCGCAATTTTTCTCACTTTTACCCTTCTGATTCTTTCCCCCATCCTACCGCGGGGGAGCGAGCGAGCAGCTGTGCTTAGCTGCCACTGGGGTTAAACTATAACATATATTTATCCTTAAGCACATTGCTGGAAGTATACAATGAATTTACCTAGGAAAATGTCCGGACAGAAGCTAGAAACCTCCTAGGTTAATTTCTTTGCAGAACAAATGTCTCAGAATGTCTGGAAATAGTGATTTAACTCTAATTCACTCTGGCTGCATAATTTACAATCCGGCAGAATTAAGATGACTAGGGAAGAAAAATTTTATTAATAAGCTAGTGTCCCATATGCTCATGAACAACTGGGTCCTATTAAAGAACAACGAAGGCCTTGTCACTTGACTTTTGGAGATACGACACCAGTATTTATATACTGTTTGGTGACACAGAACTCCTAATTGACATCACCTTTCACATTTGTCATCTCATATGCTGTCCCTGTTTTCTAGAAATACCAGACTATGTTTTACTTATGGATATGAAAACATGTTAGGTATATCAAGCAGAAATAGGAAATTAAAGCTATTTTAAAAATATGCCTCATTTTGAGGGCTTCATTTATGGCTTATCAGATACGTGTACACATTAAATAAAAAGACAGATGGAACTGTTTCTACAGATATAGTGACAAGTGAAATTGTGGGTAATATTTTATGAAAGTTAATGACATAGAGTCTACTAGAATGATTTTAAAGGTCACTAGCTAACTATAGATTTGACTTTGTAATAGTATTTACTTGATAGTAATTACAGGACAGATGCAATAAAAATCCACATCAATTAAAACCAAATAAAGTCTTGCAAACTTTGTGTCTCTGCACATTTTCAGTGACATTTTAAATTCTGTTTTAGGGAGTGGATTGCCAGATAGGGTTAGCAAGATCTGTTGGTTAAAGAAGGAATGAAGACTGTGTAAGCTTAATGGCCAGTATGTCAGGCTAGGTGGATTTCAGCTCTGGCCATGCATGTTTTTATAACCCATTAGTGACAGACACAGTGTAAAGACCTTACACAGGAATCAAATGAGAAGGACAAAAAAGTAACCATTAGCTGGAGTAAAGAAAAGAGGGCAAGACCACAGAAGCTGAAAACACATGGGAGAGGGAACTTGTGACCAAGTTGTACAGGCCTTAATCTACTGGAGACAATCCTTGAGGATTTATCTTGCTCTGTTAGTAAGAAATCTGTAGAAACTATGCATTATAAACAGACTCGTCTCTTGCCTTTGTTCAAGAGGACAGAACAACCAAGGTGCTCAATGCTTCTGCAAAATCCTTCTGTAAACAGATCACAATCACTTTGTGCTGCATTGCCTACAACAGAGAGAGCAGCCTAGAATTGCAGCTTGCTGCTGAACAGTACACAGACTGCCGCTGGAAAAAATTCTACATCTCAAAGCTTCACTCCTTTTTCAAGCCCTCTTTTGTTGGATGGGAGTTGGCAAGATTACTTTCAATCCTCTTGTTTCAGGAAAAAAATACAGAATTGCCAATGAATTAATAAAAAATTGAAGGAAGGAAATCTATGATAGTTATTCTGCAATAAACACTACCATAATTACAAGCACCTTAGTTAAACTAGCTCTGCGATAGTTAGGACTGCATTTGGGAGCTGCTTGAATAACATCTGCCCCACTTATCCTCCATTTCAATTTAATATTCATAGTGCTAGTGTTGCCTATATCATCAATGTCAAAAACTAAAAAGTCTTATCTTCAACTTTCATTCCAATGCTTCAAAAGAGCTTTGAATTTGCATCTTACTCTAGGGAAGATGTAGTTTAAAAACATTTTTGCCCAGCTTGCTCCATTAATTTCTGAGGAAAATGCACCTACTGCTGTGAATATGACAGTTCTCAACCTTGGTGTTTTTACAGGATGTCCCTCCCCAGGGAACGACCAACACCATTCTGACTTACCCTGCTGGAACGGCACCTCCTGCTGGGTAATCAGCTACTGCAGCACGAAGGGAGAGACCTCAGTATGATTAACGGAATGCCCCGTGTGAATGCTAAGCAAAAGGAGAACGGCAAGTTTTCTAGGGGGAAAAAGTGCTTCCAGTAATCATCTATTTTCAATTCAAGCAGCTAATTTACAGTTGCATAGAGATGCTCAATTACCAGCTCCACTTAGTATTTTATACATCTATACATCTCAGTAAGCTTTAACTTAAAATAATATTCATCACGCCTATCAAATATATTTTTCTCCCAATTATTTCTGTAAGTCAAGAACAAAATTCATTTTGTAATGATTATCTGACTCAGGTAAAGCTGATTTTCTATTACTCTAGGCCAAAGCCACTGACAAGGGCACAAAAAGGATTATTTTTCAGCAGTTTTCAGCTCAGCTAAATCAGCAGATAATGCCATCTATGATGCAGAGTGATCCTGACCTGAAGCCCTCCTCATTGTTAATGTTTCTCACATCTCAAACATGCCTCACTGGCAGAAAAATATTCTACGGTCAACTTACGAGCATCAAGAAAAAATATTCTTTCAGAATTCCTTGGATTTTATGCTTTTAGTCATTGGTCCCTGAGTCATCTCCATCCCAAACTGCACTATCACAGGAAGAAAGCACAGTTTATGTAGTTAGTGGTGGTAATTTGCTGTATTGCTTTATCATAAGCAGATGGTGAAATAAAGACTCTTTGTACTGCCATTAAAACCAGCAAAACCAAAACCAAAGTGCAAAACCCAGAAGTGAAACACATGACAGAAAACTACAGTTGCTTTGCCAAAGAGCAAACAAAGCAAACGTTCATGTTATTGACTGCTACTCAGGTAAAAAGCAGTTTCTCTTCAGCAGCAGCAGAACAACATGCAGACTTTCAACTGAAAATTTAATTTATAGGTGAATTTACAGTTTCAATTTTTATACCATGACATTTTCAATGAATTGTTCTTTGGTTTAAGAGATTTTCAGTCATTAATTAGAAGAAAAACTAATCTTCTTTTTAGAACTGTTAATCAATCATTCAAATACTGTTTGCATTCTATCCTTGTTATACTTAAATATGTACTTCAGTAACAGGATACCAGTGCCATGTAGCAGGGACATTCTCCATTTTGTCACGTACTCTCTTCAACCAAATGCTACAGAATTTTATTGTTTTCACATGACTTTTGATTGTGCTATATTATGGTGATTGTCATCAAAACCATCTGACAAGGTGACAAACACTACAAGCGTCTCTCAGTGAAGAACTATCACTCTCTTTTAAACACGGGGAAGCTGAGCTACATAGAAGTGTGAAGAGGTTTACAAGGTATTCTGAGGCTGAGCTAAGACCAGAAAAGAAAACTTTTTGTAGTTCTGCGGGATGATTACTCTAGTAAAGATAAACTGGATATAAACTGCAATTTTTAGTGTTATAGCATTTAAAAGCCATCTGATTACTCCTTAAATGTATTTATTTTCTGTAAACAAGGCTTTAAATCTCAGTACAGAGGCTTAACTGAAAGAGCCTCTTTCTCTTTGGTTGGTTATTTGTGGAAGGAGTTAGTTTTTAAAATGTCATGAGCTGCTGTCACACCTTAATGTTTTTTCACTACGCAAGACAATCTACTCATGAATATGCTCCCATTCACTCAGTGAATCTACCTGCTAATGTGACGAGACCTTTAAAATCATCATCAACGAGGCTGGGAAACTCAAGCCTGTATGAACTGGCAACCAGCTGCTGCAGTTGTAACAGTAGAGAGAATTAAGCTGTAACTCAGGGTTTTTAAGATCTATTTCTACAAGAAAGAATGAAAACCTGCAGCAAGATTACTTTAAACACTTGGTGACGATTTTTGACAAAATTATTTTCCTCAAATAAGAAGGTGGTGCACCAGTCACCCAGTTACAGAGGCACTATTTTTTTTATTTCTTCTATTATTATACATAACAACACTCCTGCAGGATAGACAGAGAGGTTGTGTAACAGCGGTTGGCTTTACACACGGGATATACTTTCCACAGAATACATACGGAAGGATTCTATCAAACCTTCATCATAATGGATGTTATAAAAATATGGTATAGTTCTTAGAATAAAGAACTGTGCAAATATCCTCAAAGATGTGTAAGCCATATACACACAATCAAAACTAAATAACATTGAAAGAGTTGCCCAATGGAAAGATTTTCACCAGACTACAACAGATGTTGTGTTACAAACAACGTGTCACTTCACTGGACTTGGGAAGAGATATCCTTTTAATACACCAGATACACCATAAAGGGTGGCAAAGAGAGCCACTGCAGATTTCCTATGTTTGATGTGGCAGGGTTCAGTGAAAGGGTTTGGTACAAATAGGCTAAGTGTTTTAGTTACATGGATGAATGAGTCCCTTGCAGAGATCTTTCTGCAAGATCAGTAAAACCTTAATATAGCCTCTTCCCAGCCTGTTGTCTGCCATGTACCATCTGTAAGAAGATACCATTTTGTCCTTCAAAAATCCTGTTTAAATTATTTCTTATCCACATTCTATGATATACACAAAAAAACTTGACAATAGTTAGATTGTAAGTGTCTGAGGCCAATTCCAGGCTATCACACTGACCAATATCATCTCATCGTTCCCTTGAACTTTGCCATCCATCTGACTCTGCCTTGCTTTGACTAGCATGCCTCAATTGATCCTTGAAATTTCCCATATTTCCATCTCTCTCCATCATGTCTTGCTTGGTATTCAGTCTAATACATTTTAAGTAATTTAGACATTAAGTAGATACAGAGGAAGGCAGAGAACAGGATACGACATGCCATTTCCTAGTTCCTTTACAGCTGTTGAACCAGTCAGACTGACGTTTTGTTGACTATCTTTTGCAGCTCAAGAATCTTGCATACCTTGATATACAACAATCCATTCTGACTTAAAGAAGTTGCTTGTGAGATCCTGTATCATTTATACAAGAAAATTTAATAATGAAAAGATCAGTGTAATATCTGCTAGCTGTTAACAAGCAAGTGCATCCAGAGGAGCACCACATACACGATGGTATAGATCCTCCAGACTGTGACAGGGGTCATACTAGGTGTCATCTTCTAATGTCAGATTATTATAAACTATTTTATAAATTTTTTGGTGTGAATTATTAAAATAATAATCTGAAATCATAACTGACCCTGCTTTGAACTGGAAGTTGGAGTAGGGCCTCCTAAGGTCCCTTTCTACCTGAATTATCCTATAATCTTAACAACATTGTATTTTTAACTTCTGAACTTGGCAGAGACCAAAGCAGACAGTCACTCCTTCCTTTCGCACTGTTGACATGTTCACATTTCTCCAGAGCAGTTAGTACTTAATTTTCCTCTACACACTTTGGGTGTTTGCCTTCTGAAAGAAATTGTTATTTTTCTCTTCCTTTCTCCTTTGTTATTTACCCTCTTGCCTCATTTCACATTTGATGTTTCTTAACTGTCCGATCTAAATCCTCAGCTCTTTTCTAGTTGCAAACTCCCTTTCCCTGAATAACTTCAGTCAATCAAAACCACTTTACTAAGACCTGTTTCATCATTCTATCCAAGTCACAATTCCTTATTTCTAGTTACTGCTACAAATTCTTTTTTGTTTTTAATTTTTATCTTATTTACACTTACATGTTTCATCATTTGGTTGTCCATTTTGATTTCATCATTTGTATCTTTACTTCCAATAAACCCCCTATGTAAAAGACATCCTCACCAAAACAACTCATGCAATCATTGCTGTGCAGTAAATAAAATTCCTCTTCAGAATCCACTTACTGTAATGTTCACATAAAATTATCAGAAGATAAAAGGTAAGGTGGTCATGTTCTATTTGAATATTAAAAATAAGGTGATATTTTCACTAGGTTTTCTCTCTGCTTGCCATATGTTTCTAGCATGTGTTTAAGCATTCTTGTGCATGGACTGTCTTTTACTTTTATTTTGGAGAATTCACACCACAGAAGAGCCCTGACACTTACAGTGATCACAAAACACCACTGCATTACAAAAACTAACAATATCAGCATGGTTCACAAGGTGATGAAAAGATCTTAAGATATATGCCGGCTACATAATCACATAGAAATTATTAGTGCTTGTATACAAGAATGATATTTGTAGACACAAGTGAGTAACAATTATTTTATGTTGGTCATCTTGAGTGAGTCGGGGAAAACAAAAGAGCTTCCTACCAAAAGAAAAAAAAGAAGTACAGACAATTGGATGGACAAGTTGATGGCACAGTGAAATGAATATATTTCTTAGCTATACGTAAACTTACACCACCAAAAAGGTGTATCATAAAAGGCACTGCCACATTACATCATAGCCAAATTCAAGGAAAATTCTTTAAAGCTTATGTATTTGTCACTTTCTGTCAACAGAATGCCTGAAAAAATCTGGGCCCCACAGACCATGATGGAAATTGAACATTCGCTTTCTCCTCATGCTAGATCTAGAAACGTAACATATGCTGCCACTTGTCAGTCATCTCAGGGTCAGCCAAAAGCCAGCTGATCTGCTCTGAGATCACCAATAACTTTTAAAAAGTGTTTACTGGTTGTCATAAAATGGATTAAAAACAGCACCAGTGACCAAATGAGGCTAAACATTTGAATTAAAGGTTTGGGTTGAGATGAAAATATTCTGATAAGGTCGGATACAGTGGCCTCTGGCTTTGTATCATTATATTCTTTTGTCATTAAGGTGATTACCCATCTGTGAAAACGGTGAGTCATCTTAATTTTTTTTACGTGAACTCCTCCCTAAACTGTTTTTATCCTCATACCAACTGCTTGACGGGACTACAGGTTTGTATTTAGGCTCATTGATTAAATCGTTTCATAACAGCACTCTATTACATGGCATTTAGCATCTCAGGCAGAACGGTGAACATAGGTTACTGAAAGTCAGCTTCCCTCAAAAGGGACTGCCCTTCTAATTACCGATAGCATGAACAGTAGCTCTCTACCTCCTGTCTCTATGCTATAGCTCTCAAGTCAGCTGTTGATCTTAGGCATAGTGATATCTGATGACATAATTCCTTCATGTTCATAAACTCTGTATGGTGCTTTGCACTAAAATTTAAGCAGTAAGGGCTGTGTAAATGGAGAGAAGGTGTTGGCATCGTCAGTTTTCTGGAGATAAGTCTGCAGTTGCAGTACAAGCGTCAGATCAAAGCAATGACCAAGAGGGAAGAGCAGCTGAGCTAATGTAACTACGTCAGGACAGGAAGGGAAAACATACGAGGGCAAAAAGCAGAAAACATCCTGAAGTTGTAGAATTATTTCACAAAACTTCTAAAATGTTGTGGACTATATGATTATAAAAATACTTTTACTTGCAACAGACAGAGCAATAACAGACAATTAGATAGCTATATAGTCACACTTTATCTTTTGTAGCCTGTAAAAGGTGGGGGGGTAGAAATTCAAATGCTTATGTTTCATATCACATACATTCATAAATTGCTGACAAAGACACAGAAAGGAAGCTCATGAGATACTAGAAACGGTGCAGATGGTGCCCCGTATCAAGCAGGATCTGTTATGGCATAAGTTGATTTTTATGCCCAGTTGGAAATAAGCTTTGATGTGTAAGAAAAGTTCACGGGTTGACTCAGAAAGGTTTAGGAAAACAACTAGTGAAGGCTAGATCTCTGCAAGTGTTTTTACACTCAAAGCAGCCCTAACAAAATGTGAACTTCATGGTAATTCTGACATGAAATATCTAGCATCTTACTTGATCGCAGTGTAGATGCACAAACCATTTTTCTGCTGTGGAGAGAGAGAAGCAAAACACCGAAGATGAATCCTAAGCTAGGTGCCACTGCTGAAAATCAAGTCTTCTAATTTTAACAAGTTAATAAAAAGAAGATTTTAATAATATAACTGAAACACAACAGCCCATCTCTGCTGAAGTAATGCATTTGACCAAACAATTTGGAAAAATTACAGGCTTGTCTGAAGCACCTGATTACGTAGCATACGTAAGTGATTAAAAGAATGAAAAATAATTTCCAGTGACACATTTTAAGCAAAACCAAAAGTAAAGTATGAGAGTCTTAAAAAAATTTACATACAGAGGAAAAAAACTAAGTCTTTAAAATACTATCTTGTTGTAATATTGTTAGTTCTAATTTCCTAAATAAATGATAAATGCTTTGGTGAAAAAAAAAACCAAAACAAGTATAAAAATGTGGGCTCTTCATCTGTTTAATTGTAGACAGTGTTAATAATTTTATTACTGTTTTATTGCTTCTCTCTCTAGTTTATAGCTTCTTGAACATTTTCAGTAGTCCTGGAAAATGTGAAAAACCTCTGCTTCTTTGTGCTCTGCTCAAAGGAAAAATACTTCATATGAAATAAGACTGTTAAGGAATACAACATACTCATAAGTAATTTCCTGAACTTTCTTTTAAGTTAGATAATAGTGATTCAAACTCCCTATATTCTATCAGAAGACCAAAAGCTATCACTACACCTGTACATGTTTTTCTCTAAAAGTTAAATTTACGTACATTTCCAATTTGCTGTACTTTATGTTCAAATTTCGTGTATGCACTCAAGAGCTGAAAATAGACTATTCAATGCATTTTTAGCAGGAAAATATAAATATGTGCAGACAAAACCCCCACTACTTAGAGATAAACAAAGCACCAAATAAATGAGGATGAAAATATAATTTTGCCCTTGGAGGTTCTAGTTGGTCAGTCTCTTGACGTCTGTATCTGTTCTTCCGAAGAGATCTTTACTGAGTTGGAGAAAACGCTTTTAAACGTTTAAGCATTTTGTTTCCTTCAGGTTATATCAGTGAAAATTAAATTATGTTTGGTGCTAGCAGTTACTCCTTCCTATCTGCCACATTGCTGTGTATTATTATACTGGAAACAGACCAGGAAAAAATTATCAGAACCAGCATCCTAAGAAACATGCAGTTATCTTCCATACTGAGGTTTTGTTACAATACAATTTAATGTGGTACATCATGCTTTTGTGTATGTAGTTTTTGTACCGAATGCTATGAAAACATGAAGATTTCTATAAATTCACATGGCAGGTAAAGGATAAAGAAGCAAATGCACACTGGCTGCTAAACATCCCCAAGAAAAGGGTAAGCATATGGTAGCAAAGCAATATGTGGTTTCAAAAAGAGAGTATTTCAGGCAGAAGAAATTACTTATGCTGGGAGGTTAAGGAAGTGACTATACTTATGTTAGAACTGTGGAAACATTAAATATGAATGAAATGCAGGAATAGCTTAAGGAAAGGTAGTAACAGGCTAGAAGCAAAGGATGTGACAGAAAAGAGCTCTGGGAATGAAGAACAATGGCCATAGAAGAGACAAAGAGGTAAACTGACAGAGAGGAACATTTAGAATTTGTAAACGAGCTCTGCCAAAAGAGAAAAGGAATGTTCATTGGAGTGGAATTGGTGAGTGACAGGCAGGGAAGAAAACTTTGGGAAAAGGGCAGTATGGAAATTGACAACAGAGAAAGTTTAAGAGATTCTAGAACTAAAACATTGTTGTCAGCTATACTCTTAGATTGCAAATTTCAGAAAATTAAGAAAAGAGACAGAAAATGGAGAGTGGAAAGAACTAGCTGAGTCAGAAGAAATGGAGAAGAATAAGGAATGAAAGCAGAACATTACACCAATGTTTAGAGTAACTTCTTTGTGTCAAAGAAAACATTTGGAGGAAGAAGTATGCAGTTACAAACCACTGGTTTTATCCTGCAGAAGACAGAAGGGCAACAATCTTGACAAAAAATGGTCTCCATTCTGCAGGGCAGTACAAACACAGAAGCAAGCTGTGTGCTGAAAGAAGTAGAATAAAAATTCCAGAGGACAAAAATTATGGGCCATGTCCTGTACTTAAATCAAAACTGAAATGGTGATATCGAACCACCAGCTGGAAGTCTCAGTTTGGTCTGTTGGGGGATTCTTAGCAGCGTCAGGGCATTTCTTTCCTATATCACCCCCTCCCCCCAGTGATCACTACACCAATGAAAACACTGAGCCACAGAAAACCATCCTGGCTACGGCCCTCCTACTTAATGAGGAAGAAGTCCGTAATGGTCTTATATTAAATGCCATTGTTTTTAAAACACTAACACAATGAACAGCTGATGTACAGAAAAATTTCAGCATACTTTTATCATACCTTGCGGATTACTTATACAAGTATGAGACCATTCCTTATGCTTGCAATAGTGTATCTGTCATTTTTCTTCAAGGTGAAAACTTTTGCTTTTACAATTCTATATTTAGGCCTCATTTTGCATTTTTGAACAGTTATTATTATAAACTATCTTATAATGTGTAATAGTGTATTTAATCTCAACCACAATGAGATCAGAAAGCCAAATAAAGTCCACAAAATAAGTAATTGAAAAGGACTTGTTTTTCTAGTGTAAAACAAGCTGAGTGAGTTTAAGTAGTCTAAACAGTCATTACAGTCTGACTGTAACGTGTTCTTTCCTCTACACTTGCTGCAGCATTTCTTGTATTATTACAATGGTTTCTGGAGTAATAAATTACAGACACAGAACCAACTGCTGAAAAGCGTAGGCGGCTCACACAGCATGATGCAAATCACACTGTTGGATACTGTTTCTTTGTAACAACAATTCCATTAGGGTCCATGTGATTCTGGCCACCGTAATACAATTTCACTACACAGCACAGTGTCTGTTGGAGCAACGGAAGATGGAAGTTTCCATTGCTAAGGCCTCAATTCTGCAAACAGTGATTTTGGTGCTTGAACTTATTGTACATCTGTAGTGTTCTAGTAACTCTGCACATATATAAAGTAAGCAAATACATAGTCAAACTCAGTTACCAGAAGACACGGCCATCTGACAGCTGTTTAGCAGATTATGATAAATTGGTGGTTTCTCAGTCTAATTCCTTGTGCAGTGATCAAAACATCACAAACCCCCTCCTAATAAGCACCAATTAACAAGCAGAAGACACAGTCTGGGTCACTGAACGAGGTAAAGGGCAGCAGTAAACGGTTATCTTCTAAACCAGATTTCATTAAATTATGAGAAATGATTGATTCCGAAATGCTACTCCACCTATTCAAGCAACACAGATGTTGGTATCTGTTAGTTACTCTGTGCTAAGTAAATGTACACGTTCATTTAATTGAGCCAAATGTAATAAAATATAAAAGGTAAAGATAACTTTTTTGAATGCCATTTGACTTTAATAAAAAATGCTATGAAAACGGCGGTTGGAATTCATTTTGCTGCTACTCAACGTTAGTGTCGTTAGGATTCATACGAAATAGATTTAGAGATGTGACAAAAATGAATGATGAATACCATGTAAAATTTGGCAGCTACATACTAATTTTGAAAAAAAGCCAAACTGACTTCACAAGTTCATCTGGAAAAGATTTCTCTTTGAGAACATATGGCTTGCAACTGTCCAAAGAACTTTTATTTTGCACTACAGAAGATATTTATAACATGCATCGTGTGTACATTTAAATAGGAGAGCCAGATGTAACAACCTACATCTCAGGATGTGGGAGAAGTCACAGAAATCCTTGCCTCAGGACCAGCAGGTAGAAATGGAAGTGGGATGTTTACTGTCCGTGCTCCAGAGCTATTTGACATCCAACTGCACCCAGCACAGTGTACAGGCAGTTTTCTGAGGAGATAACTAAAATTCTAGTAGCCAATGCTCACTCCTCTTTCTATTGAACCAAACCTTTTTCTCCTACCATCCCCCAGAAACCACTTGATTTCATATATTGAGTTTGGCTGGGGTGGGGGTGTTATGTACTAAATCTTGGGTATTCTACATAAAGGCCCTAATTAACTTTGTTCACAAAGATTACTGGGCTTTTTTGATATAATCTTTTCCATCCAGCAGTGATCATCAATTTAGTTTTAATTCAATGAAAACATAGTTGAAAATGCGTCCCCGTGGCATAAATAATTCCTGTTCTTCTCTTTCTGTTTTACTGACAGAATTTACATGATTTTACAACAATAATGTTTTGTTTGCCACTAAAGCCAATTATCACAGCAACTCCGTGGTTCTGTAGCAGAACTATCTGCAACACACTTAGGGATTCTTCGGGGGAGGGGAGGGAAAGGGAAGGTGGTATTTTAAAACGAGAATTAGGACAAAAGATACAGAAATGTATATTCTGGGGGAGATAATTGACTGAGCCTTCTACATGTTATTTTCAGTCATTCAGCAGATACACCAGTCCCTCTCTTTTTCTAAGTGCTAATTTTATCGAGTATAGCTTCCTGTTAGGTTGTCCTATTTACTAATCTTGTCATAACTGGCATGAATTTTTTACTGGCAACGTATGAAAGACACAAACTTCTTATAGCGGTATTTGGCGCTTCACTTTGCTCCCGCTTTCTGAAATTCCTGTATTACTTTCAGAGGCTTATGCTTTACTCAGGTGGAGGCTCTTGCAAGAACTGGGAAGAATGAAAATGTCAAGATTTTCTGTACCATGTTGATTACAGATTGTGAGGTATTAGACTCCCTTTTGCTTATTACTACTTGTTTGGCTTAGTTATCAATTATTGTGCAGTTCATCCTCTGTTACAGACTTTGATGCAAAGCCATAAATATACCTAGAAGAGTGTATTTTTCATAAGAGTTTATTCTGCATAAGGAAATGACAAATTTCTAAATGGGCTTTTCAGTAACACTGAGCAATTGCTAGATATGCTATAACTTTATATGCAATACACAATAGTTTGATGTATTTCAGTTTAAGTCCAGCTTGTTTTTGTAATATTATGTAGAATACACATTTGACAAGCAAGAAAAAAATCCACAGAAAATGTTTGCAAAATGTACGTTAGAGGAATCATGTCCTTACAATCTATAACACATAAAGGGTATACATTTATTAATTATCTGGTTTGTGTTATCACAATAAATTTAACAATCCTCAAAATCGCAGGGTTTAGTAAGGGTTATGAGAGTGAATACGAAAAAACCTTCATCTCTGGCTAAGGAACCTGGTTATGACTAATTGTGATCTTTGCACTTCCCCAGTACTGATCCTGCTGTGGATCTCCTGGTATAATTTATGGCAGGCTGCAGATTCCCTCGTTTATGCCGGTTGCTAACAGATTTAAATGGTTGGTATATCATTCATAGGTCAGAAGGATACAAGAAATCTATCTTCTAACTTCAGCCTTTGCCAGGCTGAAGGAAAACCTTAAACATATCCTCAATTAGGTGTTGATACACCGGAGGATGTGGTGGGGAGGTGGGGAGGGGGAGAGGAGGCAGTTGCCATTGCAGCGCAAGCAGTGTACCTGCTTTGTCACACAACAGGATATACCTGTACAGTCTACCATAAACTACAGCTACTTATAACAAGACACTCTCTGTTGACAAAAGAGGCAAAGTAGCCACCCTTCTGGGTTAGCTATTCTGGTTTCACAGCCTTAATTGACAAGTGATGACGCATGAGACATTAGCTCAACTCTTGAGAATTTAACAGTGTACTATTTCTATGTGTTGCAATGTTAGCAATTTCAACAATGAAAAAGAAATGCAAAATAAATATTGAAGTAAACAGATTTAATTAATTTTAAAATATTAAAAAGCAAATAAAATAATAGATGAATATCTATCTTCTAGTATGGATAACTTTCACAGATATTTTTCTTGCAATTTCTTGATTTTAATAAGACAAAAATGTCAAATTTTGTACTTGAAAGTTAATCTTTTATAAAAAAGACAAAGAAAAAAATCAGAATAGCCAATAAAACTTTTAAAGGGACACACTTAATGCATCTTATTGTCACAAAGGGCTCTAACAAAGTTTTATTACAAATCAAAATAAAAGTTTCTATAACGATTCTTAAAGTTTTGATGCTCAAACTGACCTTCAATTTACTGCCAAACTTTGGGTACATCAAACGCATTTTGTTTAAAAAAAAAAAAAGAAAGCAAGCATATAAACAGGAATTTTAAAGTGTCTCAGTTTTCCTTGAAAAGAGCACAACAGCAATCTTGAAATGATAAATTTTGTCAGATTTATTTAAAGTGGGAAAGTAGAACAATTTTGTTCTGTGGCATTGCAAAGTAAAATACAGTTAAGATACTGCAATGTTACAAATAATTATTTTGTTTAAATAATAAAGTTATGAAATTATTGCCAAATGCAATGGCGACTGAACTGTGAAAACCATCTATTATTTTTAAATGAGAAATATCCCTATTTTGGGGGAAAAAAAATTCCTATATACCGGTATGTCTTCTCTCAATCATCCAACCCCTAGCAATAATAAAAACAAATTTTAAAGGAAAATACAGGTGCAGGCCTATTTTTTTTTCGTTTGAAACGTCATTGTCACTGATTAACACGTACAATTAAAATAAAATGGAATGTCTGGGATGATGATGTAAGAGTTGCCAGTGCTGCAGAAAGAGGCAAAGCAGAAGAAACAGAATTTTAAAAGGGACAATTTTGATTTTTCCCTGTGCTCTGAGGAATCTCTGAAATTGCTATGAAAAGATATTAGAAAGACAGGAGGTGAGATGTTGACTTCCAGATGGAAATGCACAAGAAAATATTTGAGAGTGCTCAGCACTGACATACAACAATCTAGAAACGGATTAACTCACTGAGACCATATGGGCAGAAAATAACATGAGTTCTGTACGCCAAGATAAATCTAGTCGGGCGAGGCAAGAAACAGAAGGGGTAAGAACTACTGAAAATAACTATGACAGAGAGGTTTATAAAGCACCAGAATAACAAAAGGTCATTATCATGGAAGTGAAGCCAGTAAGATTTTGAAATTCCTACAGAGGGTATGGCTTGCGCTCCAGAAGACCTTAGAAGATTTCCTGCAGCGGACAGGGTTCTTATTACTAGAGATGAAAAATCTTCCTTATTTTTTCACAATGATCACTGATCAACGAAACAGCTAGAAGGGACTTAGAAGGCTAGAAGTTAAACACTGTGATAATTAATGTTTAGACAACTGGTCTGCAGTATGGAATTCAGACCCCCTCAGGAGAAATGAAGGCTCCTGATGCAGGATGAGGGAAATTTGATTCTTCAAAACAAAGCATAAGACAAGTCAAACACTGAGCTGGGGTCACGTAGGGGAAAATCCACTCTACATGCAGGTATCTGCAGCTAGATAATGGGGGACTGCCAAAACAGGTTGTTTGAAACTTCTCTTAGAGGCCTAAAATTTCAGAGCTAAGGAATATAATGAGATTCCTCCTTCAACTTGGGATCTTAACTCTGAGAACATCTTAAAAACTTGAGGCTATAAGCCTTTTTTTTCTTCCAAAAATGAGGAAGAGGACAGTCTTTTTTACTATTATTGTTTTTTTCTTGCAGTGCTATTTCAGGAGGATGCACTCCCTTTCTGTTTAATATATGTTCTGGGAAGAAAAAGAGAGTGTCTGTTTATTCAAGGGAATTGCCCTGGTGAGAGGGAGGAAACAGGGAATACAAAGGAGCTGAGAAGTAATACTTTTAAGTAGCTATTGCACAGGAGAAAAACAAACAAACAAACAAACAAAAGAGTGCTGAAACCCAGGTGTTTTTGTTCCTGCCCTACTGTTTTTGTTATCAGGCTACAATCGTAAACTTTTATTTTAACCATTTTTCTGGCCCAAGGAACCTTGAATTCTATTCTGCACAGTGCATAATTTTAGGAGGAGATGAAGAGTTTTTAACTGCTTGTCTCCATCCAGAAAGAGCATGTAGCATCTAGTCTATGGTGCTCTTTAAGAAGGCAGATGTAACTCTAGAAGCTCTGCTGGACTGGACAAAACCACAAGCTCCCTAAAAATGCCTAGGAAAGAGCTAAACACAAAGTTACTCAGTTTCTCAGATGAAGGCATTTTTTTTTTTATGCAAAGGAACATGAATTTCAGTTACTTTAAACTTTAGATCGTAACCCAATGTATTTGGAGTTAAGGTGGCTCCAGAGTCATGCAGTAAGAAACTATTTTCAGAAATCCATATTGGACACAGGGGCTTGAATTTTTACTAAGGAACATTTCGGGTCCCTTTTTCTGGACCTTGGTAGGTCAAGAAATATGCCTCAGGAAGTGTTAGACAAAATAATCTATTCTCCTAGTTATACCACTAATACCTAGGACAATAATCATATCTATCAAAGGGCTCAGTAAAGCTTACAAAGATTTCTAAGACCCTAACATTACCAGGTACTATGCATCAGACATCTAAAAAAACTGTATCATCATCTCATTTGTTTGGGAAATGGATACTTCCATAAGCAGCACATTAATAAAAAGAAAGGTTTTCTGTGGCTTTCACCCTTGACTATGTAATATCTAAGGAATTTCAGTAATATAGTTAAGCTCATTTTACTTCATCTATATAACTGGGACGTTAATTTGGATCTCTCCTCTCTGCTCAAACATCTATTTTCAGGGGCCTTTCAGGAAAATTATTTCAGATTTCCATTCCTCCACTTTATTTGTCTAAATCTGGTCAACAGGGTCAACACATTTGATGCATTCAAAGCATGATATAAAAAGCTAACATAAAAGCAAAAGTTACTTATTATTGGAGGAAGCCTTGTGGGGTTTTAATCCATAAAGTGGCAGCATGTTGTCCAAAATCTTGCTTTATTTCGTGTCTCCCATGCATATCAATTAACAGCTCACCGTTAACAAAAGTGTGAAAACACACAAAGCATAAGATAATTTCAGGTGACAGATTTCTCGCTGCAGGGCTGTGCATGAAAAATTTAATAATTCTTAGGTAAGCATTTATCCTAAAAAGCACTTTCCTCTGCAAAGGCTATACCCTGACAGGAATTTTAGGTCCATGCCATGCTTGCATTTTATAACTTTCATAATTTTATAACATTTGATAACAGTGGTCGTTCTTATTTGCACCTCAACTTTGTTAAAAGTACAACCTTGTCTTTATTTAGGTCATTAAAATGTTACTTTTGTGTTATTTAGTTCAAAGAGGTAAGGACTCCATTATAGATATGCTGCTGTTATAGAAATCGAGTAAATTTTAATTTTTCTGTGAGATTTTTCTTAGTGAGATCTTGTGCCAATTAAGGTACAGGGTATTTTTTTAGAGCTCATGTAAATTTCATCAAAACCCCCTTGTTACTACTACTTGTCTTCTGTCTGCTTAAACACATTATAAAATGTTCCATGTTTTAAATTATTTCTCTCGTGCGTTAAGTATTTCCTTTACTCACTTCAAACCCAATCTCTAATGTGAAATATTCCAACCTTTGAACCACATTAAAAAACGCATACGCAGTTAAGAAGAATAAACTGATACTCATTTACCTCTTGTTATTTTAACAACAGTATTTATTCCACTTCTAAACATACCAGGTGACTGTCGTCTTTTTCATATTTCAAATCAAAGTCAAACTGTAATTACAAAAAGAGAATATAAACAGAACTAGAAGACTGATCCTTTAACCGTATTTTTGCAAGGACGTACACAGGCCATAGGATGGGTATCCTTCAGCGAAGGGAACCTTAGTTTTTCAAGTTGCTTTACTGATTACAGGGAGCATATGCCTGGCATATTTCTTTCTACCAATTAGTTATCCATTCCTTATGTCACGGCTGCTTAATTTCCCTAAAAGCCTTTGACAACGGATTTTGTTGAAAGCCTTTTGGAAATCCATATATCAACCAGATGAGGCTTACCCAATCAAAAGACATTTATCTACATACTCAGATTTTTTAAATTCACATTTAATTAAAATAAATAAAGAATTAGACTTGTCTAACAAAAAAGTCTATTCAGTGATGAAATTCCCACGTTTTGTAGTAATGATCCATAAAACCTCTGTTTTAATTTTACAAGCATTATATTTCGAGAAAAAAAACATTTGGTTGCAGTAGCAGCTCTAACAGAGGTGTGAATTTAAGAATGATACACTAGTCATCTTCTAAAAGTGACTATAAATAGCTTTTAAAGTAATGCTAACTTCAGTATAGTGGGGGAAATCTCATCATCATTTTGGTGAGGGAAGAATAAGCTTTTAGTATGCAAATTAGTAAGAAAAACGTTTTGAAGAAATACATCAGGTTAGAGATGTAAATGAGGCCTAAAATGTCTCATTAGGTTTTGAATTGCCCTTTTCTTTTGTTGCAGTTTTTTTCTTTTTGTTTTCTAAGCATTATAAATCTTGTGGGCTTTGGGGGTAATTTTCTTGCTTGACTAAACCAGCAAGGGCTTTTCCAATAATGAATTAGCAAATGCTTCTCCAAACTCAATTCTGCATGAAAATATATTGTGAGCGGAGTAGCACTATATAGTTTCATTTACAGAGTATTTCTTGGTTTTACCCTCTAACATTTTTTGATATAATTCCTAATGACTCCAGCAAATTCTCTAATACATTTGGTATGATTAATAACTTATTTTAAAATTGAAACCAACATCTGAATCTCAATACAACAAAATATACGTACAATTGAGAAAGAGATATTTGAAAATTTTTAATGTGAAACTTTATTATAAAATGTTTCTTTAGTAAATATCCATATAGGCTACTATTTTAAACAGAAATCCTCACAAAGTTGGCTAAATAGATCTCTTCCAGTTCATCATAATGTGATTTACTGTACATAGCCCCTTCCTCTGTTAATTTTTCCCCAAAATAAAAGTGTTTCAGTGCAACATCCTAATATTTGTGTAGAGTGTACTCTGGTGTATCTTAAATTCCTATTATGTTGACGTCTACTTTAAAAACTTCTAATTTTGAGCAGGCTGCATTATTGAAATGATATCCTGAGGTATTTATTACTTATCCTCATTACTCAAAACCACTATGCTTAGGACAGTTTATAAAAAGTTTATGGCATATGCACTTGTTTCCACAATTAATACTCAGCTACACAAATTTTACTACCTTGAACTAAATTCAGGATGACAGCACAATAGAAAAAGGCTTATTAAGTTTCTTTTATTTTGTCTTTCAGGGTTCTATGAAATAGTGTTTATAAAATAGCTCCAGATAGCTTACATGACATGACCTCAATATGGTAAATTACTTGATGCATTTCTTTGCTGGGATAAGAGATTACCCGTGTTATTGCAGCTTGCAGAGTCAGAGCTTAAGGCATATTGGCTAAGTGAAGACTAAGTTTTTCTTAAAATGAGTGCTTTATAAACCAAAACTCCATTATTGAGCAAATCAGTTCTGATGGTTCTAATTATTCGTAGCATTGTATTTCATTACTATGTATAGGTATGTGCAGCTGCACTCACAAGCACTCACATATACGTTAAATATGACAGTAAATCTATCTTTCTCGAAATATTTAACTCATGCCCATTATCTCCTTAAATAAAATCAGTGTATCGTGTGATCAGTTCAGATGTTTAATGTAAATTGCATTTTTTTTATGTAGATAGCAGTAATCCTCTTAGTTGTCTTCTTTAAAGGTACCAATCCTGTTTTTTCAGCAAGTGGGAAATTTCTCTTTGACATATGATACTCAGTGCATTTAAGTTTCATTTTTTGCTTCTCCCCTTCATGTTTAGCAAATAACTTGGAATCTTGAAATAGGGACATGAGAGATTGCAGTAACTTCTACGACTCCGGCTAAGAGGTTAAGAAATTGATTGTTTTTTCTTTAACTAATTGCCCACTTCCAAGGAAAGTTCTTTCTCCCATGAAATCTTTGCCTGGCTACCATGGTATAGTAGGAATCTAAGAAACATGCATACTTCTAAATCAACTATATTGAGAATGTTTGAGTGATGTTTGAAGGGTAAAATCCTATGATGGTGTAAAATTTTGCAGATTATTGACTGAAATCTGCTGTATCACCCTTAGTTACTGTGTCTAGAGGACCTGTGCTTGCTGCTTGGATGCAATGGAACATGAAATTTTAAGAACATAAATTAATCCTTTAATGGTCTTGGAGTTAGAGTTGATAATGTGGAAACAATCAATAGATACTCTCCGAGCTAGGACAGAAGATGTAATAAGATTATGGCCCTGCAATCTCTAGCATTTACTTTTGTTCATAATCATATCGTAGTGCAGATATATGAAAAGAATATGGGAAATGCTGCCAGGTATATTTAAAAATTTTCCTTTGAAAACTTCTAAAAACCATTTAAAAACTATTGTTACATATTTTAGCCCTCGAACAGCAAAAAGATCTGGATACATAAAACTTTCACCAGTGGAAAATCTTGCCTGAGAGTGAAATAATGAGTCCTATTTAAGCATGAGCACACCTACCAGTTATGACAGGAAACCAAAACATATATAAATGTAATTAACGTAGCCCCTAACCACAGAAATCTTATTCTTAATATGAATGTGTAATTATTCTTTTGCAATATTCAGTATAGACACTGCCTTCCAAGGGTGGAGACCTTCCTTCTGTTTCCTTTGCACAATCAATTGCTGCTGTTCAAAAAATGGTGGACATATTAATTTTTGACACAACCCATCACTGGATATTCCGAGTTATCTTACCAAGACTTTTGTTGGGTATTGCCCACATTTATTTTCAGGTTTAGTTTTCTCTTCATGAGATTGATTTTGCGAGGTCCTGCTGCCTACTGAGGGATGTTCAGCACACTGAAATCTCACTGGCTACAATGGGAGTTGATTGTTTGCAGTATGCCTGCGTAAGCATATTGCAAGACAAAGGCTGAAAAATAATATGCTTTGCAGTGCACATGCTTCCTATGCTTGCTTCCAGTGCCTCCTTTTGTAACTTAAAACAGAGTTATATTTTATGCTTTTAAACTAGAGATTAGAAGTCTAACAGACTATTCCCTGATCTGAAAAATCTATGAATATTCATTAATGGGGGGGAGGCAGTATTGACGATTAAGATTATTATTAGATATTTTTACAAATTGAAACAATAATAGGAAGCTTTCACAATGCATCTCAAAACATCTTGACAACTATTTCAATGTTTAAGCTTGATATATGAAACAGCATAGAAAATCAGAAATAATTACGAGCGAAATTCCATTTTGCCAATTAGACTACTATAGATACAGCTATATTTTTCCGGAAGAATACTCACACCTTTCCCAAAGAGGATAGAGACTTAAGGCCTATGAGTCCAAAGCCACAAACCACAACATGTTTTGGGACCAGAACGTATAGACAAAGGCCTGGAGGCTGCTCAGGTAAAGATGTGACAATCTGAAGGAGACAGGTGTTTGTTAGTCTGTCAAACACTACCTGCATGATGTGTGGTAGCTCCTCCTCCAGCCACATACAGAATGTTTTCCTCTACCTTTTCCCATATTTCCCATTAAATGACTACGCTTATTATGTGCTAGGAAGAAAGAGGCACCCACTCCTGTAATCAAAGGAAAAATATTCTTTACTGCCATTAAACTTCACATACCTCAAAACCAGAAATAGGACAGGATAGGACAGGACACAAAGTGGCGAGATCATGTTTACTGTGTTAAGGTTAATGATAACAACTTGAAGTCCGGGGTTAGTGATAAAATATTGTCAGCTGTAGATCCTTAGCCCTAGTCTTATGCTCAAAGCCCAAACACTGGGAACTTCAGATTGTATTAGGCATTTTCTTGTTCCACCTTGTTTTGGGGTGAATAAAACCATACTCGGTACTCATTTGATATTAGGGAAAGACTTCAGGACTCCTGTAATTTTTGACCAAAAGCATTGTTTTTGTAGAGACAACACATATATATAGATACACTAATTAATTCAGAAGTGGAGCTCACTCTGTGAATCTGTAGGAAATGAATCACTTAAGAGTAATCACAGAGAATACAGATGCTCTATTTTGGATAATAAGAAGCACAGATACATATGAAGGATCCTTCAGGTTGATACATTAATTATACTGAACATTCCTTAATGCCTGCTGTTTCAGTATTGCTACAGAAGCATGTGAAACTGTTCACAACGATCACACTTCACAGTCTTTGTTCTCGATACCGCCAAAGTCTGCCATGTTAAGTCACATTTTTAGCTTGTCCCAAGAAATCAACTTGTAGGAAACCTCAGACTCACATGGTTATTAAAATTGCTGGCTGATTGGGTTCCAATCCACGTTTTTCTACAACCTTACCAGTACCCATCATTTTCAAGCCATCAAGTAGAAGGGGTAGATGTACTTCTCTCTTGCTCAGAAATTCATCGTACCTTACTCTTTTAATAATACCAAATAATATTGAACACTTTCACTACCCTCATCTGCATATTTTTCAAACTATTTTGAAACCTAAGTCTTCAGCATATTAACGGTGTCCATCATTGTTTCGTAACTGCCAAAAACTCTATAATTTCCCTTACTTTAAAAAATTGAATCTTGGAAAATGTAATGGGTTAGTTTAAATTAAAACTAACACAGTTATATTAAAGTATATTAAGAATCAATATAGATATAAACCAGTATTTGCAGTTACAGTGATTATTTTTTACAAGCTGCTTTGTTTTGATGTGGACCGAACATATGAAATTCACTGAAGGGATTTAATTCCAGTATCACAACAAGAAAGTGTTATGCAAGTTACAGCAACTTTCCCATTTGGATTTAACTAACAGCTACATAAAAATACTTCAGTGTCACAAAGTGAAAAGATATTTACTATAGACATGTAGATTCTGCATAAACTTAGATTTTCAAGATCCTTTCCTGACTGCTCCATACTGATTACATTTACCTAAATTGCCATTTTCAGTCTACCAAAATCAGCACAGCAGAACTGTAACGGAAGTACATACAGTTGTGCATATTAGTAGACCAGACTTAAGAGCACAGCTGAACAAATTTCTCTTATTTATTTATGAATTTTGACAAATGTGTACTATCGCTACTATTGCAAGGAAACACTGTTCTTGGTATATTTATACTAAACCAACCAGTAATTCTGGTTCCGATTTTAAAAACGCAGTCTTAGTATAAGTATCAGGATCACTGAATAGATCTTTTTTGAAATGTTCAACACAAATAGCCAAGTGTCATTTGAGATAAGCACTCCAGCTGAAATCACTGATATCATTAGAGGTGCACTGTTTAGTAGCTTTAAGAAGGCAGACAAATGCTCAGAGATAGCAACTGGACAAAGTACGTGGTCATGTGTGAGGTAATTGTGGTGAAGGATTATGGTGAATAAGTGTTAATTTGGTAATATACAGGTCAATCAGCACGGATTTTCTTGCTCTGCATTCTGTGGATTTTAGTCTTGAACTGTTAGCTGTAATTATTGTAAGGGCAATCACCAGTCAAAAAAGGCATCAATTAAAAGGGAGGAAAAAACCAGTGAATTTTCCTAAATTAAGATGTTTTGTAAAACATGAGAATGCTCCATTTATTTGAAAAAAACAAAACCAATCTGACTGCTTTAAGGACCTAAGGGCTAAAAGCAGTGGGATTTATTCCTGTTTGCCTTCCCCTCTGCCGCCTTCTCAGTAGCAGTACATTACCTATGCTCCAAAAACCAGCAGGAGCTCTGAGTTCAACTACCATTTTGCCCCTCTCAACAAAACAAAAATGCTACCTGAACCACATCCACAACATCTCACATAAGGTTAAGGATATTCATACATAACAAGCGTTCTTGGAGGGGCTAGTCTGATGTCGTCTAATGATGTGCCTGCTCAAAAGAGCGAGTTTGAAACAAGACATCAAATTGATCATGAGGGCAGTAGAAGCTGGACCTTGTGAAGGAAAGCACAGTCTCTCAGGAAGAGAGTTTGACTGTTGCATTCATAAGCACCCCTTGCTGGCTACCGTCAGTCAGGAACATGTTACTAGCTGTAAACGTAGCATCCTTTTACTGACACCATCTCCAGCTAGGGAAAAATATACTGATGGCCATTCTCAAAGGATGAGATGTTTTAAAAATATTTATAAAAATAAACAAACAATACTACTAGCTTTCTGATGTGAAGTGCCAAGTGAAAAGGGAAGTCAGTTTCAGAACATACTGCTCCTGGTTCTTCTCCTAACATTTTGACAGATTCTTCAAAACCTGGCAATAAAACTCATACTAAGCTTTATCACAAACAATGGCATCTGAAGTCACAACGGAGCCAGTAATAACATAGGGCAGTAGATATCTTAGGGAAATAAGTGAGATTCTGATCTCATTAACTGACTAGATGAGAGATCAAGACAACTATTTGGGAAAAAGAAGTGTTGTTCAGGAAGAATTTAGATATTCAGAGCCAAGACAGCTATTCATAAGAACCATGCCTCATGCCTTCCTGTTCAGAGACAGCAAGCACCTACAGTTCTGCTACCCTGTGTGTCCTTAGCTAACAGTAGCTTACCAGAGTGGAGCAGTTCAAATTTCTGCCAAGTGAGGATCTTATTTCCACGTAGAGGAGTCCTGGTCACCCTGAGCTTGCTCCACAAAAGCAATAAAAGAAAGGAGAGAGGCGAATGAACTATCTAAAAAAGGATTTCACTGTTTCCCGCATAATTATTGCTGAACAGAGCCAGCACAGCAGTGGACTCAGGTGACTAGGGTTTTGTTAGAATTTTTTTATAACTGGCTGATACATCAATCTATTGCTCTAATCCTGCTTTTTTCTTTTTTTTTCTTATCATATGAAATTCTTGTTTTTTAAAATCTGTGGTACAGATTTATGTTTCTCCTTGAGATAAGTTATCATACATAATAGAAGTACTTTCAAAAAAGCAGCAGAGTATAAAGATTTGCACACAAGAATGGCAATCCCTTCTGTTTCTAAAATCGTAATTTCACATGCTTGGCCGTCCTGGTAACTCTGCAAAATGCTTTCCTCACATTTGTGAGAATTAGCGTTTCATCTTTAGCACACAGAAGAACTTCTAAAATCCTTTATTCCAGAAGTTTGGCAGTATAAACTAATTTGAATAAAAAATTCCAACCTTCCCCCCTCCCCTGCCAACCTGAAAAATGCTTTTTGTTTTGTGAAGATCATAGGGTTTTTTTAGCTGGCCAGGAAAAGGTCCGTCTGGTTTTCACCATCACCTCAGAAGGCTTTAGAAATTTAGGGCAACAGAGGTAGTGAAAGATTTTGATGATCATTGATTGATTCAATACTGATGGTTAGGCTGAAATCCAAAGTGAGTCCACGAGAAAAACACAACCTTCATAGTGGTACCAGGACTTAAGAAGTTTTACTGTTCTAACAGACTCAGTAACAGGTGTTATTAGCAATAGGTTTATTTTTAGGAAAGCAGTGATCTTAATGCAGCCTCTAGTTTGACTGGTGTTATACCAGTATAACAGTTATTTATACTGATTTAAGTATAAACACAAGAGTGAAAACTAGGGAAAACTTCAACAGAACTTCCCTACAGCATCCCAAAAGGCATTCAAATACAAATACTGTTATGGCTACAACTCAGTGTTACAACTTTCTACTGTACATAAGCTTGAAGGATAGGGTGAAGAACAAGAGACTTGACTCATCTTTAACAACAACTCTTTCCCTAGCCTCTGGTCAAACTCTGCACATCAACACAAAAGGCACAATTGCCAAGCAAGGTTTAATAAGACATGAGTGCGTTTGTGCACGTAAAAACGCACACACGCATTGTGCACATCATTGTACATATTTGGGCATATATGCATGTTTATCTGTACATGTAGATAAAGAGAGATAAACAGGAAATAGTGAGACTGTAAGCATCAGTTAATATCAGGATGTTTACCAAAAAATGAGTTAATTCACACCAAATATCCATGTAATACTGGTGTATTACATACAGTACAGACAGGCAATATTACTTACACATACCTAGTGAATTCATTGAAACAACATAAAATTAAAACCAGGACATAGCAGTATGGCATAACCACTGCTATACTAAGTGTTGAGAGAGTCATAATAGCACACATCAATCCACTTTTCCAAAAGTGTCCCTATTGCTTACAACTATTAAGAGCATTTTGTTTGCTTTTAGTGGAAAAGCAAGTCCACTTGCTAACTCTGATAAACCAGTTTAAGGTTTTATATTTATAGCAAATTTTGCTCTTGATTTGACCTTATAGTCAGTATTTTGGATGTGACTACAAATCACAGGAAGAAGCTTTCTGTAATACCTCCCAATAGTGTATGGGAAATGTCAACTGTACTTGTTTCCCAAGCAGAGAGGCTTGTATTCCTTTTCTAGGAAAGTAGTTAGGCTGAAAGAAAATGATCTTAAGAATTTACTTCCAAGAGGAGATGAAATTGGTCAGTTAAACCAGGTTTAAGTTAGGTTTGATCAAGATTTGGAAGCTGATTGCAAGATACGTGACAAGAAACTGAATCTGCCTAGAATACAAGTTTCCTTTTGACTGTCATCAGTGACTACCAACTAGTGAGTGAGTAATTTTGTATAGTAATTTATTATACTTTTCATTACAGATGCCTTTGAATTTAAAAGCAGAGCAATAAAGCTTAACAGTCAGCTAAATCTCACAAATTTTCACCATGGCGAGATTTCATGTGAATCACTGAATTTTGCAAATTAGTTTGTTACTTTGAAATCAAAGGAAAAACAAAGATAAAGAATTACTAAAAGTATGTTGCGAATTTAATTTTAGCTATATTTCAGTTTATGATTTATGATATACTCTTGTAAAAGTAGGAGGAAATTTTCAGTAGCATAGGCTGTATAATTTTTGATCACACTCAAGCTCAGTTTAACAAAGAAAATCTTTTCTTGAGGTTAATAATGTAGAGTACGTTTTCAAAAACAATCTTTTTGAATAAACTGTTATGCTAATAAGCACTATTATCTTTAGTATTTTGTTAGAAAGAAGTCAGAGACAATTGATATTAAAACCCATACAGTTCACAGTAAATTAAAAAACAAAAATCACAATGGAAATTTTTTAGTAGAATTATCAAACTGACAAGCTTGGGACCGTTACCTAAATGAAGAGTCAAAACAAACAGATCATAAACCAATACAGTGTTCCTTATCAACAACAACTAAATCTTCAAGTCTGTATTGTGTGCCTGCAAATTTGTCCTGAACAATTATGGATGAATATCTATTGCCGACATTAGTTTGGAAAATTAAAGTACATATTGTTTTCCTCAGGCAGTAATCCTGAACACAGTGTGCAATTAAAAAAAACTGTCGCAAAATCTTAAACATACCATTTATAAACTTTCAGTAAATCCCTGACTTATGCTACACCATGGAGTATGGTAACAGAAATACTTTGACTGAAATTAGTTTTTGACATACGAGGTAGAACTATGACGTCAATCTACAATAATTGAATTTACAGCTTAGTTGATTTTACGTAGCATTTTAACATCATTTTGGAGGTTTAAGAATTGCAAGAGTGACAACCCTCTGGGTATTTTGATCACTAGCACACAAGCATGTAACACACTTTGTGTTCAAGGGGAACCTTTATCCAGGATGCAAAGCTGGTGCTGAATTATAATCACCTTCAAAAAGATTGCAAGCCTGTGGGTATTAAGCTTTGCACTCACCAAGCTGAACCAAAAAGATTTATGCAATCTAACTCTGGGACCTGACACTTATTCATACAGTAGATCTGATAAGTGCATTCTGAGACCTTGAAGTTTATTCTCATCAGAAGTTTTGCATTTAAGGACTCAACCAGTAGACCTTTTTAGTACTCATCAAAAGCACTTCATTATGAGCTGAAGCACAAACACTGTACAAGCACAATAAAGAATAAAAAGAAAAGGAAAGGGAAAAAGGACAAGCGAAAAGAGAAGAGGGAAAAGGAAAGAGGAAGGGAAAAACCTTGTGCTTCTAAAAATAAAAGTGAATCTTGAAAGCCTAAAAATAATCTCAGATGTTTTAGGTAGCAGTCAAGATTTTCTTTGCTTTTGTTTACCTGGAAATAGTTTGTCAGATAAGTTCGCTTTCCAGTCTTAGGCTATATAAACAAGAGAAAACATCTGAATCCAACGACAAATAGTTTTTTTCTTAACTTTATGGCATCCGTTGAATCAGAAAGCTAATTTAGAACAAACCAGTGTTGTCCAAACAAAATGAAGATCAACAATGGTTGATCACGATTAACCCAAAAGAAAGATTTTTACTGTGCATTTGCAGTTAACCAATCATCCAGACCATTAATGAAGATGTTGAACAGGACTGGAGCACAGCACTAGTTACTGGCCTCCAACTATATCAGCAACCAATGTTGCTGATCACAACCCTCTGGGCCTGGCTAGTCAGCCATTTTTAAGCCCACCTTGCTTTCTGCTCATCCAGCCCACACTTCAACAGGTTCTCTAATAAAATTATGTGGGATACAGTGTTGAAAGCCTTACTTGAAGTCTAAGTAGACAACATCCACTGCTCTCGCCTCATCCACCGAGCCAGTCACTTCACAGAAAGTTATCAGGGTGGTAATGCCTGACTTCCTCTTGCGAATTAGTGCTGACTCACAACGACATCAGCAACCTCCATCAACCTTAAAGGACGTATCCCATCAGGGCGCATGGACTTATGCATGTCCAGTTTACTTAAGTATTCCCTGACCTTATCCTCTTCTACCAAGGGTGTATCTTCTTTGTTCCAAACTTACCCCCTGGTTTCCGGCAGGGACTTCTGAAGGCTGGTTTTACTAGGAAAGATTGAAGCAAAGGAGGTGTTCAGTACCTCAGCCTTTTCCATGCTCTGTATCACCAGCACCTCTGCCCCAGTCAGCAACAGGCTTGTGTTCAGCCTTCCTTTTGCTGCTTATGTAGCTATACAAGCCCTTCTCATCGCGTTTGACATCCCTCACCAGATTCAACTCCAGCATGAACAATAGCTGTGATGTTTCAGGTTTCATAAATTTAAATATCATAGGTATATCTATCTAGTGCAGAATTATAGATTTTTTTCCTTGTGGTCACATCAAACAAGAAAAATTCTTTAGAAATGTAGACTGTTTGATTCATCCAACTTACTCAGCTGATCATACGTGCATGTTCCCCTGTGAGCACTTTTTTAGTTAGATATGAAAAATCTGCTTGAAAAGCAAAATAAATCTATTGCTAAGGTATGAAATGTATCATGGGAAGTTTTCACTGCTCTGAGCCATAAACTCAGGATGCTGATTTATTTTAAGTCAAGTCTTGAGTTTTTCCACTACCTCTTAACCGGCAATTTTTCCCAGAGCAAAAGTAATTTCTCACTCCTGTCTTCATGAATTCATGTTGCTTTTTATGAGAGAAGAAAATCTGTGAGCAATATCAGCTAATTTTTAGAGATGGAGAATACCATTTTTATAGTAACTTCAGCAGAGTCTGCTAAAAGTGTAGGAATTCAAAACAACTACAAAATCTCAGTCTTATATAACAACGCAAGACAGTAGCCAACAAGTTAGCTCAATACTCTAATTCAGTCTTCAAGTTCAAATATTCATTATTTCTGTCAAGTGCTTATTTTGAAAGATATTTTTCCCCTCTTTGATCTACAGCGCTTGTATTCTGCGCTTTATTGCTTTGATGTTTGGTGAAGAATGATAATTGTTATTGCAGGATAGAGGATGGCCATTTGAAAGAAATACATTTTGATGAATAACCTCTTAAATTAGTGGTATATAGTAATACCTACAGATTTATATTGCATATTTGCATTTTAAAGTTGAATCCCTATGATGATAACCAATTATCACACTTACTATTATTCTTGACATGTCAGAGGTATGACCTGACAATTAGGGGGAAATACCCAGAGAAAATGAAGGACAAAGAAGAAAAAAAAACCCTGCACAAACAACCTAAAAACAGAAAGGAAAAAGCTCCACCAAAAGGCAGAAAACATGAAAAAAAACCCCTACCACTGCCAAACACCAGTATTGGGGTGGGGGAAGTCTTCTCTGCCAAAACATGCAAAAGCATGTTATTTTGCATGCTTTTCAAAATACGCAAAGTGAAAACAATCACCCCTCTAACTGTTGAAGCTTGCTGTGCTCTTGGCGTTTATTCTTGCCTGCCCACTAAATAGGCAATCTTCTTTTACATTAATTTTAGTCATACCTTGTGAGTTCAATGCAAATTTGAGTTGCGTGTACTTTGGCATTGCATGTTTCTGCAAACGCATTCAAGGACTGCATCTCCTTTAATTTCCAGAAAGAGACTGTGTTGCACAGAGGAGTAACATGCATTTTCTACTGCTAAGCCATTATTTGCAAATGATGACTTCTTCTTTTTGATTACTTGATTAAATTATCTTCTTTGTGACAAGAACAAAGTACATCTTGATTAGTATACATTAGGCATTAATGATTTACAAGTTAGATAAAAGTTGCTTTTTTGCCAAACATCAGTTTGAAAACATGATCATTTACCAAGATAACACAGACAAGACTTGCAGGGACAAGCAGTGTTTTTCTTCAGCTTTGTGAGAGTATGGCTCCAAAAGAGTCAGTGAACCAACTGAACAACACAGTCATTAAAAATGAGAGTTCTTGTTCCTCTGTATTACCACGTTAGCATTGCACCCTTCTGAAGGCAAATGGAACTCATTAAAGAAGCAGTAAAACTCAACCTGGTTAATTCTCTGCCTTTTAAAAGTGCTCAATGTCTCAGAGAAGGATGATAGAAATACTACAGCTAATGAAAGGGCACAGAATTGCAGTTTGGAGGCTGGGAAAGAAAAAAATAAGTGAGGGAGGGCAGGAAGAAAAGAGTGGAGAATGATCCCTCCCATCTTTGGCGAGAGAGAGAACCTGTAGCTGGGAAAAACCACAGGCACCTGCATCACACACACCCTTCTTAAGTTCTGGCACTCACCTATTTATTTACCTTCTGTAATGAAGACAATTATATTTAAACAATATTAGGTCTTCAAACACATCCACTAGAGTAATAATCAAATTTTTACTAGTTGCAGGCTACTAAGTCTCCAGGGAAAAATCTGTTGCAATTGAGGAGATACATGCAAGATCCATCCCCCAAAATGTCATATTCTAAATCTGGAACCTTACATTGATAGGGCCAAAGTTCAAAATCAGTCACATCTTCGCGTGGCTAAATACAGCCTGAAGAACATTAACAGTTGTTCATATGAACATAAGCCCCCTAGCTTATTTTTCTAATAAAGCTTTATTTTTGTTGCCTCATTGGTTTACACCAGCCTGGAAGATCTTGCATTTGGGAAAAGCAAGGAATTGTTTTGAACTGAAAACAGATCACAGCCAAGAATGTAACCCCTTGTTTCTGAAACTACAACTTACTTTAGGTCCTCAAAAGCAAACACGACACCATTATTTAAAAGTTAAATTATACTAAAATGCAATGTTACACCCTTAAAGCATCCAAGACGTGCCATTCTTTCTCTTTCCTGATGAAAATAAAAAAAAAAAAAAAAAATCAAGATTTTTGCAAGGAGATGAAATTCATGAAGACAGGAAAGGTGAAGGAGTACCTTATATCTATTCATTCACTTCCCAAGCACATGACAGCTCTTAGAAGATACTTTGATCAAAAGAAAATATAACTGAAATATAATTGAAGAGGCATATTTCTCTGCTCCTGTGATTACCGATTCCACATAATCATATAGATTGGGGGTTTTTGGTCTTTGCGTATTACATATCTAATTCCTCTCGTAATTAATTTGTAGCAGTATAATGAAGTATTATCTTTTCGTGAAATGTACAAAGGTTACTAGCTGCATTTCAAAGAGTAAATTAACAAACTTTCAATGAAACAAGTGGAGCTGTAATGAAAAGAAAAACCATTAAGTTGATGCTTCATATTCAGAGTCCCTTAAGAAATCTGACCACATGACAATACTATAATTTTTTCTGTCTCTTTTTAAAGGGACTTACCTATATACAACTCTGAATGAAACCTTGAATCTCTGATAACTTATAAAATTATTTGCAAGTGTTACAGAAGACAGTTTCCAAAATGATCTGTAAAACTACAACAATCACGGCGGCTGGTAATACAGTATGTTTATACTTTTGCAGAAGTCTTAAGATTAAAGATTAAGTTGAGCTTGTGTCCTTTCATGCTTAAAGTTATTTCTGTGTCTCAGACCAAAGGCGATGAGATCAGGTAGTTGATCAAATCCTTCGACTGATGATATGGCACTTAGGCAGGAATGACCAACTGATGACGGCGATTATTTTGCTGATAAATCTGTAGAAGTGAATCTGGGATCACACACTAAACATGAGTCAACAAATAATTTACTGCTATGAAAAAGGCAATCAGATTGAGAACAACAATAGAAAGGTAGCTTGCAAGACATGTAATAATTCCATTCTGTCTGGCACTGGTAACACACCAGGTGCTGTCTGGGTCCAATTTTAGGAATCCAGCTTTGAGAAAGATATATCTCAGAGTTATAGAAAGCATGGATTTAGAAAAACAAAAAGACTGAGGGGGAATACATGAACAAATGGAAAAGAAGTCTTTTTCACGTTCCTGTTAGACAGGGTAAGCTTTATTGAATTTAAACTGTAACAAGAAAGACTCCAGTTAGACATTAGGAAATACCTTTCAAACTATAATTACAGAAAGGCATCACAATAGTTCGTCTGAAGAGGTTAGAAGTCTTTAGGAGCAGGTTAGGAAAACATTTGACAGGAATGACATAAGCACAGCAGATTCTGCCTTTGGCGGAAGACTAAATGACCTCTTGGGATACCTTCAAGCCCTATTATTGTAAGATTCATATGGCACCTAGAAAGTGAATAGAAAGTTTTCAAGATCACCTTAGACAAAGTAATTAGCAAGACAGGGTGTGGATATGGAATCTTTCATAATAAGCAAAAAAAAAAGGCAGAAAATTGAACAGAAATTTAAGGGCTACATGAACAATTGCTTGATCATGCTTTCAGTGATAACATGAGTGACACTGTATGACTATAATAGAATTTGAGCAGGATAAATACAACATTCACATGTGGGATGCAAAATTAGTTAAACATTCACAAAATATGAAGTACCTTGGAAGCAATGTTTATGAGAATTGCTACCCTCAACTACAGCTCTTACACCATATGAAAAACTTAGACATTTTTGGAAAACCGTATTTTGTCAAACTTCAAAAATTAAGTTACCAGATCGAAGCAGGCTTTGAACTCTGTCTTGTGGGGAAGGAGAGAGAGAGAAACGAACTGAACACAGCTTAAGTAATCTGGTTTAAGGGAAGACAGACCAAGGACAAGGGGAAAAAAGTGCACATACTTGAGCACAGCCACTGTACAGAAAACATGGTTTTCTGTTTTGCATTGCAACAGTGAATTGTTTTACAATTCTCTCCTGAGATAAAAGTTCCATGGGGAGTTGTGGAGAATGTAGTCTAATTTATTTTAATGATCAGAGCAGTCAATTAAGTGCCTATGCTTACAAGAGAAGGACTTTTTATGTCTGGTCATTTTCTTAATAAAGGTTTCTCTAAACATTGGACGACTGCATTTAGGAAATGTGAGTAGCCATTATTCTCTTAACGACTAGGAAATTCAATACTGGTATTGTTGTCATATGTCCTTCAAAATGAGACTCTTTCTTTTAGGATCTTATGATTTTTACCAAAACCCAGTGTTTTGTTTGAGATTTTGTAAACTAGATAGTCTTAATCTTTTCTTCTTAAGTAACTGCTAGCTATAGTCTGTTGAAACAGGAAAATCTATTTCTGGGAAAAAAAAATCTATAAAAACAAAATAAAATGCAAATGTTAGTTTTCACACAAAATGCCTGGAATTGATCTATTTTTAAAGATTTGTTTATGTTTTTTCTCCAAGTTTTAATTGAAAGATATATTTGAGAATGGGAACGTCTTTTAAATGTTGTTCAATATAATGTTGAAGAAAATATAAAAAGTATAGCATCGTCTGAGAAAATAATGAAAAATAGCACTGTGAAGAATTTGATATTGAATTTGTAAAACTGAGGAAGAACTACATGTGTACGTTGTGCTTTAAGGACGAGAAACTTAAACACTAATTTCATATCAGTAAGACGCTGGCACTGGTACTGACGGGCAGCTGACCTATTGCCTACTGTGGCAGCTGAGCAGATTCACCCAAATAAAACTAGAGACCCCTTACAGTATATCCCTTTCAGGCACATGAGCTGCAGGATTTAAAGTGATCAAAAAAAATATGCGAGCCCTCAACAGCAACAGACTTCACCAGCATTAAACAACTAAGAGCAGCTTTCAGCTGGCAGAAATCACATCTAGCCAAAAATTATTCTTAGAAATTCTAAATATTACTGATTGAGAATTTACAGTTTACAGACTCTTTTGGGCATTTTCAAGACTACTCAGTTGCTTTCCTGAACACTTCTTCCATTAGCTCCTGAATCCTGTTACTGTGCTCCCTGCCATAAGAGGAACTTGTGCTTTAGCACAGTAGAGCAGATCCTTCTGCCTCATCAGTCTCAGCAGACAGATACTGATAGGTAGGGAATACATAGGTGTTACAGAGCTGTCTTCCCCTCATCGTCTTTCCTGTGCCACTCACTGTCCCACTTTCTTTTTGTGATGCCTTGTCATACTATGTTGTGTTCTTCTTCCTCTTGTAGCTTCCAACATAAGGTGTGCATCTGTCTTTGATGTTCCCCCTGCTTTTTTTTTCCTTGTTCAAGTACCCCACTATTTGTATATATTTCATCTGTATCTTCGTACTGTGAGTAAAATTAGTAGATGGATACATAAGTCAATTCTAGCAAAAAATAGACCAGAATTGGCAAGATATGTTTCAGTTCACATTACTTGCTTTTGTGTTTCTTCATGAAACTACTCTGCTTTTTGTCTCTCTATGTATTATGTACTGTCCAATCCCTTAGTGTTATGATGCCAGTATGATACATGTTACATCAGAACAACAGAAACCAAATGTAAGATTTAACTACGATTAACATGTTATCGTCAAAGCACTCGCAACTGCAAAAGCCAAAAACCAAGACTAACCTATAAATACTTACTCATGCTTTAAACTAATGATAAAACCAAATACCTTTTAAATTACATGAGCATTTACAATTTGGATATCTACCTCATTCAGAGAATAGACAGCCATCCAATAAAACATTTTATTTTTCTCAAGCATTTATTATCTGTCCCCTGATTCAAACTGGTAGGAATAGACAACTTGTGCCTGAACAATTTACAATTGTCATAAGTTCCAAGGAAATGAAACTAAAGCAATTAGAGGCAATTAACTGTAATGCTATGCTGTCTACCTATAATTAAAAACTCATCTTAACAGTAACACAGATGTGAATCTGTACAACAGATTCTCACCATGTTTCTCTTCTGTATGAGTCTTAAAGACAGTCCCCCTTACAATGAAAACAGAAACCTGTGAGAAATTAACTGACTTAGGCTGCAGAATTGAATATTCTTATTTTCTAAATACTGAACAAAGCTTTCCTTTGCACACCTACTCAGTCTCTATTGCAGAACACATTGCTCCAACAACAGGGGTGTAGTTCTGTCAAATTAAAGATATGTATATATTCTTGTATGTGGGAAACAAAAAAATTAAGTATGGTAGCTCATGTTAAGACCACATCTCAAACTACATATCCAAATGCTTTGGGTCAGTATGAAAACGGTTGTGAGGTCTGTGGTTTTTTCAGTATCATGTCAAGTCCAAATAACCTGGTAATATTCAGTTGACATGAATATATAAATGTGAAATATTTCATTAAAATACACAATATAGAAAAGCTACTTACTCCTGGAAAGTAGCAGTCTAACAGATTTAAAAATACCTCAAATATATAACATAATGAAGATATTTAAAATAAATATGAATTCTTTTAAATTTAATGAAAATATTATTCTTATATACACTAAATAATAACCAACGTAGGAGCGATAACAATTCTAGACTTCAACATGCCTATTACAAATGCACTCAGCCTCCATAAAAGAAAAATTATTCTTTGGGAAATGGATTTTACTCATTAGTGAATTTTCACTTAGTAAAATTTACTCTGGAAAGCAATGATAAATCAGCAAGTTGATTTTTCCTTATGAGACATTTAACTGAACTAAAATATTGCACAGCAACACCATTACATACCGCACCATTGAAGCGGGAATTTAGGTTTTTTTTAAACATAATGCAATGATTCAAACAATTTTTTTTTTATTTCAGCGTTCTTTATATGTAACATTATTCAACTATATTAACAGTAATCTAATCCATTTTTAATTGGTCAGATTCTGGGATGTCACACAATTTTAACTCCCTGAAGTCAGTGGGATGCTCAGGGTATTACTATGCAGAAATGAATTTCTTGCATGTTTGGTCATAATTATTATAGCTGTTTACATGCAACTCTACTAACAATAAAGATGTAGAAAGACTATTGCTTTCATTGCCATTTAAATATGTTCATGCAAAAATTATTTTGAATAAAAACGTAAACAGAACAGAAATTTGCGGAAGTAATTTTGACAGGCATCTTCAACATTGCTAAAAAATGCATTTTATTCCATATGCACAAAGGAAACAAGAACAGCATCTAGTTATGGTATCACTGATTATATACTTCCTAGTCATAAATAAGGCAAAATCTCGCCTTAAGGACCTTATCCTGTGGTCTCACTTCTGTAGCTTGCTCTGTGCTGGTAGACCAACTTGAAAGGTCAAAGAAATTAAAGTTAGAAAAGAAATGCAGATAACCAAACAGTATTTACTTAAGACCACACTAGAACAAAAGCCAACTATTGTTTCAAATAAGGCACAAAAGGGTGTATTCGAAAGGTATGAAAGGGGACCTGGCTGCATTTAGGCACACAAAGAGCAAGGGGAGCACAGTGAAAGCTAAGAGGAAATAGGGAAATTAACTCACTAAACAGAAGAAACATTTGAGAAAGAGAGCTTTTGTTTCAGTCTGGACTGAAAATCATAATGGAAAATAAATTCTAATAACGGTAGCAAATGAGGAAAGGAGTAATGAGAAAGCCTTCAGAAGGACAGTACATTAAACCCTATTTAGACAACTTAAATGTATTAAAAATAGCAGACCAAATAAATTCAGCCGATTGTGCTAAAAGAGATCACCATCAGCAGTATCCAAATGTATAGCAGTTGCATGAAGTATCGGAAGAGTGAATGGTAAATGAAGGTATGTACTGCTGGGGAAAAAAGCAAACCCAATTCAGGACTAGTGGATTTGCTTCCAGCGCCTTGGAAATTGCTGGAATACTTAAACATTTTTAGGATTAACCTAGACAGAAGTGAAAATATTAAGTGATATTGGTTTCTATAATACAGATTATGCAAAACTAACGACTTCTTCATAATTAAAATAATTAGAAAAATAAACTTAGAAAGGCTTAGAGTTCGACTTTGGTGATGCACATAAGATGATCTTCCCCACATAACTGTGTAAGATCAAAATCAGAATCACGTGGCATACTGATGTCATGTCATACAACTGTTACAGAAATATGCATGTAAAAAAGGATGATCTGAACACACAGGAGGCTAAAATACACATAGATTAGTGATGAAACATTTGGTTTCTAGCTGAAAAATCAGAAGTCCGTGAAGCTCCCGTTGCACAGCTCTTTGCCCACTAACAGACTACTCTTTCCTAGCAGACTGGTAGGTTCTTCCTAAGCAGAAGTTATGCACATTACACTAGCTAAACTCCTGTACAATTCCAAGCTGAAAGTGATCACAGCTTCTTAAAAGAAAATAAAGACCAATGCTGAGGAAAGGACTGAAGAGAAACAAATAAACTTCTTTGAGTAAGCATACTCCTGACACAATCATAGTTGACGGATATATGGGTCATTTAACACGTACATTTTTTATCACCAACACATATTCAAAAGAATTTGATTCAAAATGCTGATTGGATCCCACGAGGCAACTTGCACCAGATCTGAGTGTCTATTTTTATAAAACATACAGTATAGGTGCTATCTTTTTAGTATATAACATACTCTTTTGAGCTTTTTTTTATCTCTACAATGACTATACATTGAGCTTGGGTGAAGCGAAGAAGCTTAGGCACCTTTTTGAGGAAGTTGAAATTTGTGCATTTTACCACAAAACTAAAATAGTTAAAAACTCCCTCAGAGATGCAGTGTATACACAAAAGTGCCCAAATTCTATGCAAATCTCTGATGTATGTTTATTGATACATACCTAGAACAGTGGCTCTCTTGAAGACTTCAGTAAGTAATTTGCGACCTATCCCAACTTACTGCAATATTTAGGTCACTCCTTAAAGTTTTGAAACTAGTGGACTGGTCACAACACAGAATATGAAAAAATCTGATGGTCACTCTTAAGGTGTGTCACAAAGGGGATAAACAGTGCTTCTACCTGTCCACCCTCACATTCCTTCCTCAAATCACCTGCAGCCAGCCTACTGTACTATCCAATATGTGATAACCTGATGCTTAATTTAGAGCCTAAAAGTTAAACCTCAAGTCTATTTTTCCCTAGCCCTGTCCCTGCCATCAACACTATCTGCAGGTTGAGGAGTGGAATGATGGATGAGGCCAGAAAGCGAAGACGGACACAAAAGGAAACATTATGCTGGAAGTTAGGAGTTCGCATTGACTTCAGCGGAGGGAGGAAGAAGAACCCAAAATTCAGGCTCTGCATTCCAAATTCCTAACTCCTTGGTGGTTTCTAGTACCTTTCATCATGTCACCGAATCCAGTTAATGATAAACAGACATTCAATTTACTGCATCCATCAATGAGAAACTGTTACAGGGTTTTGATTTATTAGTAACGTCAGATAACAACGCAAGTGATTTTCACTTATTTCCTTAAAATTTTACTATCTTGATTTTGACAGAATGCCCTTGTTCCATATTAAATCACAAGAGCTCAATTACAATAAAGACAGGCCATGGGAAGTCAGTATGTGAACTAAGCCATACTCAGCACAAGGGCAAGTCTCTTGTACTCTTCTCTCTCAAGAAAGAAGCACTGCATTTTGGAATAATATGCATATTTAGAACTTACGTGCTTTGGAAAAGTGACGAAGCACCCAAGGAGGCGTGAATCACAAAGCCACACTGAGCAAAGTGTGTTTTCTATAGGTCTAGAGAATTCCTCTCTGGATGACAGAATCATAGGATTGTTTTGGTTGGAAAATACCCTTAAGATCAAGTCCAACCGTTAACCTAACACTGCCAAGTCCACCACTAAACCATGTCCCTAAGCACCACATCTACACATCTTTTAAATATCTCCAGGAATAGTGACTCAACCACTTCTCTGCGAAGCCTGTTCAAACACTTGACAACACTTCTGCTGTAGAAATTTTTCATAATAACAAGTCTAAACCTCCCCTAGCACAACTTAAGGCCATTTCCCCTTGTCCTTTTGCTTGTTACTTGGGAAAAGAGACCAACACCCTCCTTTCAGGTAGTTGTAGACAGTGATAAGGTCTCTCCTCAGCCTCCTTTTGTCCAGACTAAACAACCCCCATTCCCTCAGCTGCTCCTCATAAGACGTGTGCTCTAGACCCTTTGCTGCCCTTCTTTGGACATGCTCTAGCACGTCACTGTCTGTCTTGCAGCAAGGGGCCGAAAACTGCACACAGTATTTGAGGTACAGCCCCACCACTGCCGAGCACAGGGGCATGATCACTGCCCTAGTCCTGCTGGCCACACTATTTCTGATACAAGCCAGGATGCTATTGGCCTTCTTGGCTACCTGGGCATGCTGCTGGCTCACATTCAGTCGCCTGGTGACCAACACCCCCAGGTCTTTTTCTGCCAGGCAGCTTTCCAGACACTCTTCCTCAAGCCTGTAGTGTTGCATGGTGTTATGACCCAACTGCAGGACCCACCACTTAGCCTTGTTGAATATCATAAATTTGGCCCTGGCCCATGGATCCAGCCTGTCCATATACTTCTGCAGAGCATTCCTACCCTCAAGTAGATCAACGCTCCTGCCTAACTTGGTATTGTCTGCAAACTTACTGACAGTGCCCTCGATCCCCTTGTCCAGATCATTGATGAAGATATTAAAGACAATTGGCCCCACTACTGAGCCTTCGGGGACACCACTTATGACCATCCACCAACTGCATTTAACTCCATTCATCATAGCTCTTTGGGCCTCGTCATCAGCTAGTTTTTTAATCCAGTGACTGCTGTTACATTCTCTCCCTCATGAATTATCAAGGAATATTTCTACAGACAAACCAGGCAACCTCATTAGGGAACAGAAGAAAAAATAGTAAACAAAAGCAAGGAGAGCTTACGTGCCCGGCACATGAGTCTATTAGCAGTGTTTCCAGTCCTTAGTCTCTCAGTTTATTTATTCATCTGGAACATCTAATTTTTCCTAGCAGTAAGTAGTCTAACCTAAAGCAAATATCCATACCTTTCTATTCCCTTGATGTCTTCTCAGCAAGACTCCCCAAAATATTTATGTATCAGTAAATTTAATGTTTAACTTAACACGTAGTCTGTTGTGCATCAAAAGTCATCCCTACTTACATAAAGTGGAGGAAAAAGGCTGATGAATACTATTTGAATAGCATTAGCTAAATTTACTTGAAAAATCTACGAACTGGAATCTGTCAACTGTAATGTACTGAGGTACACTTAATTCTCGTCCCTCTGCTTTCCTTTTCACTAGTCATGCATCTATTCAAAGTTAGGATGATAGAGGCTGTCCCGTGCTAGTTTCTATCTAGTGCTTTCAGGCTGAAAACTAGTTTTTGGTACCAGCTGTAATGGATCCTAGCAAAAAGCTGAGTTGGGATCTTCTGAAGCAAAAGCAGTTCTGAGACAGAAAATTAAAGAAAACCAGTGGAAGACTGGCAAGAGGTTCATATGGTGACCTTTTTGGTAGTAAAGCCAGATCTCAGGAAAAGGTGGGGTGTCAGAATTTTGATGCTACTTGGGCTTTGTTCAGCAGCAGAAAAGAAACAGAAGACATTTAGAAATGACCATAGCTTGCCAACCACAAATGGATTATTTTGAAACACGCTTTATCCTTTTCTGTGCCAACTATACTTTTACACATGCAGCTATTTTTGTGTCTTCGTAATGAAAATATTTTGATGCTTATTGCATATAAACAACTAATTCCAGATACACCTAAATCTAAAAAAACCCCAATAACTAGGAAATGAAAATAGGAGGTAGAGTAACATGGGAAGGAATTAGATTGCATTTGTGTACAAGAAAGTTCAAACGGTTCAGTGAAACCTAGTAAACTTCATTTTACATGATCACATTTTATAACCCTTTCCTATTTTGTTCGTCTCCAGTTGTGGCAATGCATAGGGTAAAAGACACCTCCAACTGTTTCTTTTGTAGTTAATTTTAATTTAAACTGATTACGAAGAACTCCTCCATACCAATTAATGCAACAGAAAAACATTTGAGAAGCTTTCATTTCCCTTCTGAGGCTGCTCTTGCTCTCTCTCTGCACTTCCTGGTGTATAAATTCTGTGACACCGAATTTTGCAGCTGAAATACAGACCTGGAGTGAGTGCCCTTCTTCACCCCTCTAAGCCCCTTTCTTCTTCCAAGCATTTTTGTAATGTTATCTCATAACAGGTAATTCATATTCAAACCCCCATTCAGTCAGTTTCAGTAACAAAAAAATACCACCAACCACTGCAAGTATTTGGCTTTACTTTCAGAAAATGCAAGCATGATCATTAGCTAAGTATATAAAATAAACCGGGTAAGACGGGAAGGGGGAAACATCACTGTCCTGCTGTTTGCCAGAGTGCATAAGAAATGCTACTATTCCTTTTCTTATGCTTCCATGTAACGAGAAAGATGAAAGATTAGAATTGTTGGAGGACTGTTTGTTGGGTTTTTTCCTCTCTTATCTGAAAAAAGAAACTGCATGTTTAGTACCTAAAGCCTAAAAAGCAGACCTTACAAAACAACCAATGCAAAGCCTAAATGGAGGCAACATGGCAAGCTTGTGATCGATCCTGCTTGTGCTGAGAAACAGGTCATTTGATGCTTTCAGCTGATTGCTGAAACAACATAAACATAACTTCCCATGTCAGTACCCATTCCATTCCTGTACAGTCACGAATATGTTTCCTGCTTTATTTCAGACTGAGATCTGAATGAAACGGAGACAAATCAAATTGCACTGGTTTTCTTGTAATGTTCTCTTGCAAATAGAAATATATGCAATGCAGTGCAATGGAGAGAAAAAACAGGAGTCTTCAAACACCACTTTTTGAAACGGAATAGCTGTATTACTACAGTCAAAGAGGCACAGCAATTTTCTGCTTTTGTCCTTTAGAAAAAAAATAAATACTTCACAGAAAAGAAAATAAATTTTTCCTGAAATGAAAATCTGTTATCTTTGGCCCTAATCCTGAATGAAGTCACAAGGAGATAATCCCACTGATATCAAAGAAGCAAGCAAACTAGTGACTAAGCGAATATTGTACGTACATCACCTTGTGTGTAATGTTGTTAAATTGCATATGTTCTCTTGCTAATATGTTTGCTGCTCCTATTATGTTTTTAGCCTTACAAACAACAACTATTTAAAACAACACAGTGAAAATAACTTCTTGATTACTTTTTTGGAGCAATTTTCACGTGGTTTATCAAACTAGGACAAAACTCCTAGTATAAACAACTTTTATAAATGTCATTGAAACATCTCAGACAAATACAGTGATACCACAGACTTCAGCGATTTCAAAAGGATCCAGTCATTCCAAGGCCATCTCCTCACTACGACATGATGCATGATATTTCTGAAGCAGCAGAAAAAAAGGAAAGTATTGCCTGAGGAAGTAAAACTGAGTCACTTTTCACACAGGTATGCTATTCCATGACTGTGAGGTGGAAACTCTTCAGGATTAATGCTTTATAATTCTCATATGGCTGATGCTTTAGAACTTCAAAGTGTAGTAGAACATTTCAAATTTTCTTCAGCCCATGAGGAAAAACCTTTTCATTGAAAGTTGCTGTCAACTGGAATCTTGAATTTAATACCATACAACTGCTACACATTTTATGAAGATTAAAATTATGCACAATGTGTGCAGTTGTCCTGGCAATGCAAGTTTGTTTCGGTATAAAAAATACCTCGCCTTAGTGCTGAAACTTACAGTTAGTCCTCGTATCTTTTAGTATTTCATTAGAAAACTTTTCTGAACTATTATTAGTTTAAACAGGATTTACTCATGTATAATTATGTCTTCTTTCACCAATAAAGAGAAATATATCCTTGATTGAAAAGATAAGTAATCAGAGGGTATTACGAAGAAAATTACATTAAAATCAATATATGGTTCCTGAGGAAGAGACTTAAGCATTTTAAATTTTAATTCTAATAGCGGCAAGTCATGAATATAGAATTTGTCTCTGTAAAAAATAATCTGTTTGCTATAAAACCATCCCTAGTTATCTAATACTTCAAGATACAGTGTATTAGCACCCTCTCTGAATCTGTGTGAAGCTGGCCCCCTTTGGCAACTAAAAGAGCTCTTTGAACCATAGAACAGATGTAATGAAAATTGGTTCCATTAAATGCAGCTGGCAAATTACAAACTGAAAAATTAATGCACCATACCAAGACTCTGGGGGCTAGAATGAATCAAGGTATGGTTGCCAGATGCTAACATTTCTTTTTGCTCCCCTTTTACTTTAAAATAAAAAGTACAGTTGCTTACAAATGCACACTGAAACAGAAACTGTAACTACAACACAAATACTAAAAGTATGCCAACAAAACCCGTAAGATCAAAAGTAACCTCCATTGCTACACTCTAAACGCGAACGTCACAGCATGGAAAATACTAAGGACATACAATCCTAAATGGGCAAATTAATGGGAGAAAAATTGATGAAGGGATAGTAAATTCAAACACACAATGTCTAGCTTACAATTCTTCCTAAGCTTTAGATTTCTGGAAGCTGAGGAAAGTAGTTCTGTTCTCTCACTGTTTTTCTAACTACGCATGGCTGAGCGCAATTCGAACAAGAAGCCTGCCCGGTAGATTCTATGCAAAGATTATCCTGTCTCTGTTCAAAACCTGAATGAGAATAAAGGAACGGGAGAGTGTTTTCAGTTGTTGCTGCTTTTGCAAAACACTTCAAAGAAATCTTGCTTTTAAAAACAGAAAAACATGCAGGCACCCTAATCACTTTTTCCTTTGTGTGTGAATATGTTGAAGACGACCTACGAAACATCCTGAGAAGCCAGTGCTACACAGATAGCAACAGGGGGGGACTAGAGAAATAAAAAATACCATAACGTACATACATGTTACACACATATGGCCGTATAAAGTCTACAGAATTGGTTCTGTCAATCTGAAGCATCTGTCAAGCTACAAGCACTGACATTTCTTGATGTTTCTAGCCTGCTCCAGGATTATTGCAGTTTCAAGGCTTAGCTTGGTTTTTTTTTGGAGTTCAAATATTTTTAAATGATACCTTATTGCAGCAGCACATCTGAACGTCCGTGTTTGTCAGATACTGCATTGTTGTATGTGCATGATAAGGCATAAAAATGCCTCCAAAATTGGAGCGTAGTAAAAATGAAGGCTGATGGAACCGAAGTGCTAGGTGACTTTCAAAAAATCCGTACACGAAAGCCTGTGGGTAATAACAATGAAGTTAGATGTCATCAGACTGAAACACCTCTCACCCATAAAGGCACTAAGAGTACACAGTTTGTGGACTTCTGAAGTCTGCTTGATTTCCCTGATTTCTTCGTGAGTTTGGTTCTTCAGTGTGCCTGTGAACACAACTACCTGTTTGTTAGTGTGCGTAAATTGGTATTTCTATTTAAATGCATTTTCACTCTATCATAAGCTCTGCCATTGGTTTGCTTGTTGGTTTATGTTTTTTTTTTTTTTCAAATGCTGTCATAAAGCATGCTGCATGTCATATTACTCAGATATTGTATCTGCCATCTTCCTGAGAATAACCACCTAGCCTCAGTCAAGAGTATGGCAAAGCAAATACTTTTCGTAAATCATACAATTGCGGGTTTTTTTTTCCTCATTCCCATTCTTGATATTCCTAACACATTCATTTATGGTTGTTCTGCCTCTGAGTTTATTGCTTGGAATTCACATTTTTTTTTATGCTGCCTCATGTCCTTCTTCCAGAGGTCCCAAAGCCTTTCAAACACCAATATATACCTGCTGTTGCCAATGTCCATCTGGCCAAACAGTCTGAATTCACTGTCTTGCTAAATGGTGAAGCTAGTGTCTTTAAATGATAGATTTATGGACTATAACAACTCATAGTATTCTAACCATTTTCCCCCAGAGGCCATTAGGTCCAGGTTCAGTCATAACAAATTACAAGTATTAATCACAATTAGATACTTCATCAGGCATATTTCTTGATGTGCAGATAGGTAAGAAATACATGGATCAGTAGATGGAGACACTTCAAAGCTACACACCGAGTCAGTTTAGTACAGAGTTTAACTTGTTAAGTTGAATAGTTAAGTGAAGTACAAGAGATGAAAATAGTTTGGCAAACTAACTTTTGTATCTTCAAAAGCAGACTATTAATACTACTTTCTGAATGAATTATAAGAGAACATGAGCTTTAGCAGGGGAAAAGGGAAATGAGCAAAGTGAATTCAAGCTGATTGTAATCCTTGAGTTTTACTCCGAGATAGAGCCCCTACCTCTCAGGTCTGTAACCTGAGATAAAAAGCGTGCACTAAGACTAAATTCCTGGCAAATGAATCAGGAAAGCACATGCAGTAAGCTTCTCCCTGGACACAAGGACAGAGGTCTCACAGATTTACTCTTTGTGTAACTAGATTAATTGTCTTTTTATTTATTTATCTATTTTTCACAAACATTTTAATCGCATCATCCATTTGGATCACTGTAAATTAATAGACTATCGGCTTTGACTGAAAATTAACTTGAAGATAAAGGCACTTATCCAAGAGTATGATTAACCTAAACACCAAAGTTATAGCATCACTTAACAACAGCCCAACTCCTCATTGTTTATACCAAGCAATTCAAAAGACATGGAAACAACATAAAGTGGTTTCTGATACGTGCTCAAGGCAGGATCTACCCATAACCTAACTCAACAATACTAAGTAAAGAGTATTGTGTAAAGAGTATGCATTCATACAAATGAATTAAGTGTGGGCAAAGGTGGGAAATACTCTAGAAAGTGCCAACCCCTCCCTTACTCCTTTATGCTGAATATCAAGATCAGAGAATCACAGTTGAGGTTGGAAGGGATCTCTGAAGGTCATCTTGTCCAACCCCCCCTGTTCAAGCAGGGTCAAACGCAGCGGGAAAACAGGGCATGACCGCCTAGCGCACACAGACAGAGACCATAGAAATCACTGAAATAAACTGTGATTTGAGAAGGGGGATGCACGATACAGAATATGGTTTATTAAAAGTATTGAAACAGTGTTTTAGCAAACAAGGTCAAAAGAACAGCTTCTACTTCATGACAATCTACGTTATATGAAGTAATGAAAGCCAAAGTGCATTCTCTGCCTTTTATTCAGGATGAACAGGGTTGGTAACAGGGAATATGTAGTAAACGAAGTTTCCTGAAAATGCACCCTGGAGTTTCTTATTTGGAAAAGGCAAGGAAATTAAAATTTATTTAATTAAAAGGGAACGAGTGTTCAAAAGTGCCCAAGACAAAGCTACAGCTTTTATTCGAAAGCATAAGCTCTCTCTGGACTGCAGTGTAGCAGTGCTAAATTTTCAGACTTATATGGCAAATCCAGCAAAATAACAACTTCTATTCATACTGAATATTTTAAAAAAACCTATGAGTCTAAAGAAGGTTATGAGTGTAACTTGTTATTATATGTCTGTTTTTTGATACACTTACAGCCAACATCTGCATTCTTTGTTTCATAAGGGATGGAAATACATCATTTACTCGAGTTCTCTTAACCTCTGCCAATAACTGACTGCAAAAAAATATTAAATTTCCACATAGTGGCAGTGATGTTTCTAGCGATTGGCCTGATTCCTTCCTCTAAAACTGTTCAAAACCAGCTTCATTAGTAACAATGAAAGCTTTAGACAAATAGAAGTCTTCTAAAGGAATGCATGCATATTTGAGTGTTTTTCCAACAGTCCAAAATGGTTCTCTTAATCCTCATGTTTTTAAAAGTGTTCACCTGACAATTAACCAACTTCTTCATAATTTGCTAAAAGTATTAAAATCATTAAGTCACTTCGTTTGCTTAGAAAAATCCAGCCCACAGCAGATCCTCCTTCCTACATGAGAATACTGTGTAGAGTGGATTCAACAATTCTTGTTTAAAAAAGCCCTTACACGCTATTAAAATGTTTTCTGCAAGAAACCAAATTTATGCTAACCAGTAAGCTTATTTAAGTTTTGACTGGATGGCAATTAAAAGTTATGTACAAGCAGGCACAAGAATATAGGATAGCATGTTAGAAACTGCGCACAATTGCTCCAGAAAGCTGTAGATAGCAGGGACAGAAAACTAATTAAAAGAAAACAAAGTAAGAAAATAACCACTGCTTTTAGCAACAGAAAATTTATTCTTTGGCTCAGAAGCACAACATCCCTTTTCAGCTGTTTCAACCACTAATTACTTTGGAGCAAGAATAATGCAGTAACAGTGGCAAAATTTTTGAAGAATGCGTGACAGCAAAAGAGAACTAAGTAGATGCTTTTGGTGATTCTATATATGGCCTATAAATCAGCAGCTCCTTCTCAAAAAATGAAGACCACAGTAAGTCCTGAATTCTAGAATACACCTGGTGTCACTAAATCTGTACAGATTTTTGAGTAAATGACATTGACGTTCTCTGTACAGGATCACTAGGCCTAGTGATAGCTGTTTTATGTGGAATTAATGATCTTGCAATAAAAGTTTCTAGAACCAGGGATTATTTACAGGTAGTGTATGCAAGTATGCCATATTTTTAGCAGTTTCCTTCTTATATTCATATTCTTTAATGCCATTAATATATATGCGTCCAAAATTTGAAGGGATGATGGAATAGACTCAATATAGTACAGCAACTGCTACTTAATACCAAAAATCGGTTGTGAAGTCCAACTTCATTTTCTTTGTTCTTATCAAATTCAATCAACCTCATAATTCCACTCAATTTTCACATAACCCTCTGCACTTCAATGCTGGGGATAAGTTACAGAGGAAGAAAAGCGACAATAGCAGTGTTGTTTAGTAAGTAGTGACTGGGTATTATGTAAGGCAATAAATATCACCTTCAAGGCCATTCCTGACATTTCTTAAAGGATTTATCTTCACAAAACGAATTACGAAATTCTCCAAAACAAAATGTTTCATAAATTACAAATTGCTATGATTTGCATTAGATCATGTTTTGCCGTTAACTATTGGTACTAGGTCACCTTTCTGCCATTAACTATGAGAATTACGAATCATTATGCAGCTCAAGCAGAAGACAGGAACGAATCAGGCTGGGTATTGGGGAGTTCAGGACAGGTACAATGCAAGACCAAATTCTGGAAACAAAATCAAAGTCTATTCCATGGGCAGATAGAAGAGACAGATTTTTTTTTTTTCCTCTCAGGAGACAGATCATATGCAGATCTGCCTTATATGTGTCTCAGTAGACAAAAGGCAATCCTTCTCTTAATGGGACAGTGGGAATTTAAGCATAGCAGCACAAAATGTGCTTTCTTTGTAGCCAATGCCTTGACTTTACCCCTATTCAAATTCTGAATAAACGTGCTCATATATCTGTAGAATGTTGGACAGAGTTACATTTAGCAGTTTCATTTTGCATTGCTCCGCTTCCTTCCTTTTCAGTCCAAAACCCAAACTGAGAAACAATTTTTCTAACAAGGTTGAAGAAGTCAAACTATATAAATAAAAAATAACTGATGAATGGATTACTATGATCTTTCTTCACTTCAGATAATACTTCTGCGCTAAATCTGAGCGGATTACTGAAAATGATGATGGTTCATCAGTTCCAGTTGACACCTTGCTTCAGGCAGTGATCTCTAACTGGTATCTCCTAAAAAGACAGCAAAGCCCACCATGTACCTCGACTACTATACCTCGAGAGTGGCAGAGAATTCCTCCTCAGTTTCTACTCTCTTTCTACTCCTCTATTTCCTACCCTGAAGCAAGATGATCAATATATCCCTCATAACTTAGACAAAAGCAATCTCCCATCTTACACAAATCTAAACATTTACTTTTAATTCCTGCTGAATTACTGCTTCAGCCTCACTGAAGGTGGGCAGAAGCCTATTACATCATGCTTAGCACTAAAATGTTGCTCAGATATTTTATTTATCAGTGTTTTCTTCTTATGTGTATTACAGGTAAGTTAGACAAATTATTCAAAGGATTCAAGTTCTAATGAGTTGTCCATTATTTTTACATTCTGTAATTGTTCTTGTACTGGTAAACAACAACACATTTTTTCTGATTATATAATTTTTGGGGAAAAGGCCACAAAGCTACTAGAAAAGACAATTCAGAATTTTGGTTGAAAACTGTAAGAGCAAATACAAAGAAATTGAAACATTTTCCTTCTTTTAAAGTTCTGCATTTTCTAGTGAAAACATCTCTATTTTTTAAAAAAAGTTAATTGAAAAGTGAAAAAATCCAAATTTTGATACTTTCACTCCAAAATTAGTTTTAAGAAACATGGATCATGTAATCAGTCTCTGCCTACATACTTTTAAATCCGGTACCTTTACTTATTTTTCGTAATTATTCTACTTTGTATATTTCAGCATGGCACACTAATTTCCTAACATCTATTTGCACAGTATGTGCAAGCAGAAAATCTACTGATAAACTGCTTATACGTGCAATCTAAAAATATTGCATTTACCTTCCACCTGTTGTGCAAAACGCCTTGTTATACAGGATTTTTATTACAGTCCTGTCCCCTAGTACTGAAGAATATCTAATGCACAAAGCTTTAACTATTTAAAAACACAAACAAAACGAAAAAACCTCCAACAAACGAGTCAGACAATATCAAAGCTATTTAAAAAGGAACACTTATTTGAACAACTGAACTGTCCAAATATTGCTTGACAAACTCTCGACAAAACCAGAGAGTGCTTTTGAAAAAGTTTTCCTTTTTTTCTTTATTTAAAAAAAATCCTTTGTATTCATATGTAAAATAAGGTGCATAAAATTTACCACAAGTAAACATTCACATTTTAAAGACTTTTTTTAAGCTATCATTTTGAATAATAGAATTGCATTGCAATGTAGACTGATTACATTTTAATCCTCAGTGACCTTCTCAAATATATAAACAGTAGGATAGCGATAAAGAAGCTTTCACTTCATGAACAATAATGTAATTACTAATGAATTGAACTGATTTACAGAAATGCGATACATTAACACACATGAAAGCCACTAAGGGAAAGACAAGCTTTTTAAAATGCATATGGAATAGCAGAAGACAAGTTGGATAGATAATGACCACAGGAAATGACCTTGAATCAAATGATGGAAAATTAAGGTAGAGTGAGTGATGGAGATTTCATGGGAAATCTTTATCACTGGGCTGCAGTACGGTATCTGAAAAGAGAACAGAAAAATCACGAGTGCAGACAGGGGAGGAAAAACTCTCATTAGACATGGCATTTCTACCTTCCGCATTTGTAAAGGCATATGTGGTCTTTAAATGATACTTACAGAATAAGATTTGTTATGAATCTAGTATGAAGACTACACATTCAGGAGCCTCTAGAGGGACAAGCAGCCTTAAGATGAGGAGGAGGGGGAGGAATTTAGACATTCAAATGAAATATTGATTACCAGATCTTAAGAAGAAGAGTAGAAGTGAGGAAAATAATGTTCACCTCCACAAAATTGGTGCCAGGTATCAAAATATGGGCAATGAGAATGAATGTTTTCATTAGGGGAATAAACAAGACTGGTGCATTAGAACAGCAGAAAAGGGTCTTATCTTTAGCCCTTTTTGCCCTTATCTTCCCTTCAGAACAAGAAGGTGGTTAACAAGTAGAGGTGAAGAAGTAAGACNTTAAGAAGAAGAGTAGAAGTGAGGAAAATAATGTTCACCTCCACAAAATTGGTGCCAGGTATCAAAATATGGGCAATGAGAATGAATGTTTTCATTAGGGGAATAAACAAGACTGGTGCATTAGAACAGCAGAAAAGGGTCTTATCTTTAGCCCTTTTGCCCTTATCTTCCCTTCAGAACAAGGTGGCGGTAAACAAGTAGAGGTGAAGAAGTAAGACAAAGGAGTATCTTAGGCAAAGAATTTAAGCTTAAGTTAATAGGACATTTTAGGTTAATTAAGGGTAAGGAATGATGTTTATTGTTAAGCACAATCCCAGGAATTAATTTTATTTTATCTTTTTGTTTTTCTCAGCTAACAGACTACAGAATGGTAAGTCTTAGCAAATGTCTGAATTCCAAATACATTTCAGTGGCATTCAGAAGTAACCAGAGCAGTCTCATGTGCTCCTTTAGAGTAAAGATCACAAGGATGTGGACAAGAAGAGTCTTGCAGCAACATATGACAGATTGGAAAAATCCCTTGGCAGCAGGTACATACCAAAAATCCCTCGTGGCACGTCTATAGTTAAGGAAATATAGTATTCACATATAGAAAAAGATAGTCAAAAGCATTTTTGTTGAATGTGAAAATGCAACAGCTTAACTAATAAACTAAAAACTTTCCCAGAAAAAACCACACTTTTTTTGTCCTAATTTTATAACTTTGATTCTAATTAAAATTGAACATTAAAACAAGCTTTACAAGTGTTGCCTTATTACACCATACTCCACGCAAAAAATGTTTTCCTTCATCAAACAAAACAGAACCTCAGGAAGCAAAACAGGAAAAAAATGACCCCAAAACAACAGTGACAGGGAGCAACTTCAGCCCACTGCCAATGTCATATTTCTGCTCCCAAAAGGCAAGCAATGTTTACTTGGTTGGTCTAATGGACAGAATCACTAAGTATGCCCACGTGCACAAAAGGAGAGGGAGGAAGTCAGTCACACAGAACACAACAATCCACTGGGACACAAGGTCACATCCAGTAGTGTAACAAAAGAAATAATTCCAATCAGGTTGTTTCGAAGTGAAATAGTTTGTGCCCTAGTGTAGTCTAGTCAGCTCCACGACAGCGGCTAAGTCACAAATTCAATAAAAACTCATTAAAAATTTGATTTCCAAATTTTTTCCTTGCTAACTGTTGCTATTTGCTGGTTCTTTTCTACTGTTGAACAAATACGGCAATAGGCCAAAATAAATTCATACAAATACCCCTCAATGCTGCCCTTGCTTTTTGTATACACGGAACCATAACTGCAAGAGCTGTATGACACTACTATATTTCTTCATTTCCCTTTGTCTTAAGTCTTGTCCTATCATTTATTCCTGCAGTGCTTTACAAAGTGTGTAACGCTATTGTTATTAACACTTACACATTAGTTTTCCATGTAACCACATAAAAGCAAAACGCAAAGCAAAAAGTGAAACTTGATACAAAATATAATTACAGTCTTGTAAGAATAAAGAAATAAAACAAAAACCCCAACTGTCTCCTAACACAAAACACGTAGGGCATAACATTTTGACATAGGGTAAGTCCGTGAAAGAAAGAGTTTTTGTCAAATTCATGCACAGAACATTTAGATTAACAATGGAATGACTTCATTTTCTACATTCTGTGGATATTTGTACAGATGGCTACAGAAAGCATAGAAATTAACAGTTGTTAGTTTAAGAAGCACCTTTATTTTTGTTTCTTCTCTGCTTGAAAATGTTCACTGATCCACTTGCTACATTTCTACATACAAACCCAGAGTTTTTTCCTGAATATCCTTCATATGTATATGTACACATATGGATATGTATAAATGTATGGATGTGCACACACAGAGTGACGCGTGATTAGCTATGGGACAATGAAGGGCGATGCAGGTGTTGAAAGTGCTGGATCTGGCAGAAGAAGCAGGAATTTGCTGATTCCTCTATAGTTGTTTAATAGACACAGAATGAGACAGATACACACAAACCAGAATGAGACAGATAAAACCTTGTGCTAGTAGCTAGATCAGTGGAAACCAGAAGAACAGGAAGACACGACCAACAAGACATCATCAGAGTCTAAGAAAAGCCATGCCAAAAAGGGAGTAAAAATAAATGAAGAGATGTAAATTCTAGTAATTAGAAGTCATGGCAGACTTAAGCCCAATATAAATGGGTGACAGAAAAAAAGATGCAATTCTGTTAAACTGTTTGAAATAATAAGAGAAGTTGAAACTTCTTGGTAAAGGGGCAATCAGTGACAACCATTAGCACATTTCACTCTTATTGCAAGTTAATGTAGCCCAGGAAACAGTACTTCTCATAGTGAGGTCTATATGTTTTGTAGATACTATCTTAGTGAGTGTATCACCTAACAGAAATTGGAGACCCAATATTTTGGACACAGAGTTGAAGATCTAAATGCTGGAAGAACTCGCAATTCTATTCCAGTTCAAAAGAACTCTTTTCTACCATCACTACAGCTGGAATTCTTCATAGAGAGACACTTTTTTTGAATGAAAGAGCATGATCTTAAAAACTTCCGTTTTACTACATGGAATTTCTAGGTATCAAAAGGCTTTGCAAGGAAACAGTGTTATTAAATACCATGATGAACAGCTATGAATATCTCTGATGGAGATGAGATAAGTCTTGACAGAAGGGTCTTTCCATAGATAAGAAAATCCCTTCAGTTCTCTTTCAGCTGCGGCAAACAAGCCTACTGATTAGGGAAAACTAAATATTCATGTATGTCAGAACACCTCTGACATCATGATCTTTGTGATCATACACCTGAAGTTTAAGACTAGACCACACACAGGGTGATGAAGCTGTTTTAAATTCAACTTTCAAAATAGATACAAGAACCATGTTGTCATACCAGTAGAAAAATCCAGACAGGTATTTAAGATAGGATAAACTGTAGGATACAGCTTGTATGGTAACCAACAATGTACGGCTTTAATGAGATGAAAGATTTGAAAGGGTTATTTGCAAACTGTCTAATAATAAGTAATTTTAGATGTCTCAAGGCCAGTCATAGGGAGAATGCCGTAGTTTATAGTTTTATAATCTTTGTGACATGGTGCCCTCCAGCAAGCACAGAATGGGTCCTATTTCAGTTGTTTTAAAAGACCTGAATGTATCAGAATAAAGTTGGTCTCAGCATGTTAAAACAGCATGAAATACATTCTCTTGCAAATTGTTTACAGAAAAAATGTGTTTATGGAAATGTATCACTGATTAAAATTACTAAAGGTAAAAGACTCTCTCTGAGTCTTTTAATTGTATTTCTTCCTAGAGTGTGGCTAGTAAGGATGCTATTCTAAACTCCCACTATGAAAAATAATAATAAAGTGGCTTTTTTCTTTGAACTACTCTTTTCCCTAACTATTCTGAAAATACTTGCAATTCTAGTTTTTTTAAAAAGCTCATGGCTCCCTTGATGAACAAAATCCAACTCCACTCCCAGAATTTTGGTCTTGTGAACTGGCAATGACATCTTGTACCTTGAAAATAGAGCCTGTCAGAACTGTATCTTAAAAACACGTTAGCGAAGATGATATTTTGATTCTGAAGATGATTGTTTATGCTTGCTCTCTATTGAGACTGGACACGGAAACCTGAGTAGTGTGAAATAAACACACCGGAATTTAAGGAAAAGTGGTAGAGAAAGGAAATTGAGACCTCAAATATATTCTTATTCCAAGTAACCAAAAACTTGTCAATTACTGAATTTGTAAGTTTCTTCTTTTCTTAAAGTGTCAAAAGTGACAACTACATAATTAACTTAGTCTAACACAATTAGTCAGACGTTCAAAGGTTCAGATTAGAATGGTGTGACTGGTGCCATTACTCTTCTGTTAAGCCAAGAGAAAACAAAATTCTGGATTGCATCTAAGCAAACTGAAATGCAGTATTATTCATTGTACGTTACACACCATATGTGGTTTTCGGTTTTTAGTCTACTGTGTGATCAAAGCAATAGCAGGAGTAAGATTTGCCCAAAGTTCTCTTCAGAGGTTGGTTGGAAAAAGCAAATGTAGGAAAAGGGAATCTGTGCCCTGTGTCATGATGCAATAATGTTGCAAAGTTCTTGTATGCTTACAATCATTCTACAATTTAGTCATACCACGGAAGAGATGTGTGAAATATGTTTCTGCAAAAACACTGAGTGAAAAAAAAGTATAAAAACATTAATGAAAGTACTCACATTGAATTGATTGAACTACGATTTTTTTTCCCCAGTAGAAACATTTTACTTTCATATTTTCAAATTAAAACCAGAATTTCCTCAAATAAACATTTTTGACTGTTCTGCATTTCGCACAGAGGTTAAAACTTTAAAGAGATCTGTTTCAAATGACGTTCACTTGGTTTTCAGTTAGGAGAAAAAAGAAAAAAACACAACAATCAGTTATTTTCACAACTGTATGTACAGATTCTCTTTAAAAGCTGTTTGTAGTGTTTACATTTATCTGTTCTTAACAGTCTGACTCGTCTGTGAGAACAGGGCTCAGTATGTGGAGGTTGTGCAATATGATTGTGAAAGGGAATAGAAGTTCTACTCTGACGTTAAAAAAAATAAATACTGCCAGTCACAGTTCCTTAAAGTCTTACAAACACATAGACAAAATGTGCCATCTGAGTTTGGAGGAGCAGCATTATTGCAAACCGAAGCTAATTTATACATCTTGCATTCTTAGTACTAGGACATTTACAAGTAAACTACCAAATATAAAAGATTACAAGTTCGCTGAATCAGAAGCAGCTCAGCTTTTGGTATGATTAAGTTTTAATTGTATTTTTCCGTAGGGATCACTAGTAGCTAATAAGCTCATGAAAATAGGACTTTAAATAGCAGGAGTAGTAAAAGTCACGCCACGCACCATATTTTGATATGCTTGGCTGCCTAAGGCATCCTGTTGCCTGCAGTTTCAAGAGTTCAGTTTTCATCAATGAAAAATCTATAAAAAACCCTTAAGAAATCCTTTTTTTTTTTAAATGACAACTGCTTCAGCACATCATGTACATTTTGCAAATCTGAGACGCTGCTACTTTGTCTTCTTACTTTTACTGTTTGTTAGAAACACTTCTTTGTGAGTCACAATTTATGAATCACACACTTCTCAAATTTAACGATATGCATCTCACTGTCTCATAACAGTGATTGCAGTGAATACTGATTGCAGCTATAAGCGTTTAGAGTAACTTCTAACCTTATAAAAAGTCTTTTGCTTCATTTTTTGAGACTATGAGTCTTCCACTAACTAGTACAAATTTGTTCTCACCCTTTTCTCACCCAGATCAAGGAACTCTGGACTGTAGAATGTGTTGCTCCCGGAAAAGAGAGCAAGGGGAGCCCATACAGGTATAACCCATCTACAAAGTAGGTGTCAGACCAAAGATGGAGGCATCATTCTGCAAGCAAGAAGAGCGGAACGTAACCAAAACCACACCTGTGCTACAAATCAGCATGAATCAAATGAAATTAACTTCTTTCTCTCAGAGAGTTACATTTTTTCCCTGTCTTCAGGTGGTTCTAAATGGAGCTGGTTAAAAACCTGGCAGCTAACATGGAGGCAGTCTACACTGTCCTGGTTAAAGGTTAATTACTCTATAAGCTGCCATTAAAATCAATGTGTGAATCTTAATTTATTCCCTCCTACATATCCTAATCAATCTCCCCTTTGCAAATTCAAGTAAGGCTCTCATTCATTTCCAAAGTTTAATTTGGATGGTCACATAAAAATGTTACTGCATAATTTGAAACAATGTAATGGCATTTCTGTACCTACATTTCTCAACTGATAATAGATGGAAATCTTGAACACGCAAACATGTAGAAAGAACAAATATTTTTACAATATAGCCATTAATATCTATTAAAATATATTAATTTGAGGAACATGGCATTAATAAATGAGGACTATCTTAAAAATCATAAAAGGGTTGAATAACAAGATTATAGTACAACTCCAATTTATTTATTAATTAATGATGATGGACTTCTTTACAATCACAATTCAGTTAGTTCTATCAGAAAATTGATACTGGGATATGACAACTGAGATGCAAGGGAATGGTATACAGAACATCAAGGCGAAGAATTTATTAAACACAGAGCAAAATAAAGCACTAATATATCGAGCTTCGGAATGAACTAAATCCCTTGGACTTGCAGGGCCACAAGACACTATAACAGATGCAACAATTATGTATGGCACAACTTTAGGGACACATTAGCCAATCACCTGGGAGCTCTGCAGTTTTGTTGAGAGAATGAACTGTTAATTAACAAATATTAAGATCCCAACTTGTCAAGTAAAATTAAACTCAAGGGATGAAGCACGGCTGCCCATGAGAAGCTAAGCTATCAAAACTAAACCAGGTCAAAACTAGCGAATGCCTTTTGGAAACACTGAAAGGACTGTTTCTGCTGTTTAATTTCAGGTGGTTCAAAATGCCTCATAATAGCTCGGTTAATCTTTCTCTCAAAAGTCTCTGAGATATAGAAGGCTCCTGAATGCTCTGTTTTGTAGAAGTTCAGTGATCCACATTACCTTTGAGCTTCCACATGAGATGGGCCGCTTTTCCTTCTAGCAAGATTCTGTTGTGTTTGACATCCTAGGGATTTCTCTCTAACAGTGAAAGGATTTGAATGTCACTGCTTGAGAAAATTACCCTTCCTGAAGATCAGTTCCTAACAGTTTTGAGCTATACAACCTCCATATCCCAACTGCTGCCCTGCACAGGTGTGATGAAAACACATTTCCTTAGTCTGAAGATACAAAAGATGGTTTCACAGAGGTAACAGAATTTCCCTACGTGGAAGGTAGTTCCCTTGCTGTGCAGATCTGAGTATAACACTATATGAAGATGCACACAACGTATGCACCACAGCATGAAGATGCATACTCCTGTATGAAATCTCTGCACTATACGAGCCAGAAACTGAAACTTGTAAATGAGAAAGCAAAGTTGGTCAGCTCGTTTCCACATATAACCAAGAATACTGAACTCTGCAAGGAAATATGTTCCTTCCAGCTTTTATCTCTAAATTCAGTTTTGACAGTTTAATTGTTCACCTGAAATAAACTCCTGGCACCTGAAAAGCCTAGGAGCTGTGCAAGTGTCCTCAATGAGGCAACTATTTACTGTTTCTCTTTTGAATGACTGCTGAAATCAAAGTAAAGTCCAGCAGACATTTTGGTCTATTTGACCTAGCCTGGATTTTCTATTAGTTAGAGGTTAGATGGTTTTCCCATCTCTCAAACTAGATATCAGAGCGTACCCCATTTTGTTTTTTAAAAGGCAGTACGTATGAAGTAGGCTAGTAAAAAAAAAATTACTTCAGTTAAAACATATGATGTAAGGCTATGTCCATTGGTCACTATTTGTATTATTGCCACTGATGGTAGCACATAAGTCAGCTTATGATGAGGAATAAGGCTCAGCAGTGGTCAACCAATCAGCAGAAAAACAGTTACGATTTTTATGTGGTTTTTTAATGTATTTTAGGCACAAGACTGAGAGTCACATTTTTATGTGTTTTACCAGGACACGTAATGAACTGAATTGCAGCTGATCTGCTTCCCTGAAGTACGTTTTTCAAACAAAATAATTCAGAAGACTTAAAATGTGCAAAAATATGAAAAAAGTTATCTTTCTGAATGTATTATTTTTTCTGCTTTTGCTTTTTTTTTTATCCATAAGCTGGCAAATCCCATTTAATATTTCCAAAATTATCACAAGTGTAAAACATTGCTTCTGCTGAACTAAGTGCAGACGTTGATTATTTCAAGTGTTGATTCACAGTCCAAACACCACATTGGATTCTGTTGTGGATACTTCTCAATACATTGTTTATATAAAACAGTGTACAACTACTCTGTTTTAACTCAGATTTGGATATGATAAATAAAATCAAGTTTTTTGGTTTTTTGTTTTTTTTTAACTAGATAATTGCTTCAGTGATATTCAGCAATTCAGGAACAGTGGGAGTATTTCCCATTTGCAAGAAACAGACATTTAAAAAACCCCAAACATGTTAAAAATGTGACTCTCAGTCTTGTCCATAAAATATTTGACATTGAATTACCACAGCTAACTGGAAAATACCTTTTAAAATATGAAGTAATGTTTAATAGATTAATACAAATCTATACTGGAAACACACACCTATGGCTAAATACTGAAGATCTGCATTTGTTCCCACATGAAGGCAACACTGGAAATTCAGGGGAATGCTGAGATCGCATCTAGCAATCAAAAAACCCCTACATGCATACACACAATTTCTGCTACTAAAAGCCAAGCTCTGTTGTATCACAACCGACATATTTTTTAAAATGACTTCAAGTATGTAAACGCTGGAAAACTAACATTGCAGTAATTCACCACCTATGTCTGATACAAAAAGCTACAAAGGAGCTTCCCCATAATGCACTGCAAATTATGTCACTAATACTCATCTGGAGGCAAAGCTTGTCTCTAATTTGGAGAGTCAATCCAAACCTTCCAGTACTTCAGATCTAGGTCTCTCCACAGTAGGGAAGGACAATTGTGCCAAACTGTGTTGAATTAAATGTGATTATTTGGCTGCATCTCTTGCTACTTACTAAGCTAGAAACGCATGCAGTAAACTCACTGTTTTCGTCTCTTGTTAAGTCCTGTGTACCACACCACCTGCAAGATCACACAATTCTTAAATTCACTTTTAATCTACATGATTGGAGGGTGGAGGGGTGGGGGCGCGGCAAGAGGGAAGCAGCACTATCAAATGATTTACTGAGCTACAGAAACATTCTTATTCAAATGACAAGAAACCTTTAGTCTCACTTGTCAAAAAAAGCCTCAAACACTTCTTTATCCAAATCGCATTGGACCAGGGCTTTAGGTTTTAGTCAGACATAAGGATTGCAATCTGTTGAAAATTCTCTTTGATTTCAACTTGACTGTCTCAAAATGATCCCGTGTTGCCTTTTATCTGAATGTTTATGTCTGAAAGCAGCAACAGCAAAAACTCTACTGTATTCTATAAAGGAAATACCTTTAATCAAAATAGCAATAGAAAAACACATATGAGCAGATTTTAGTTCTCCTTCACTCTGTTACAGGCTACCTGCACAGCTCAGTCTTTGAAAAAGGTTCCTAGTATATGTACATAAATGCTCTGTATTTCAGGACAGCAAATTTAAACCTCATCAGTTCCTCTGAAGTTTGTCATAAGAGTTCATCAAGCATGCTGATAAAAATTCACTTATTTCTGCCTCTGTGAGTGTCCTCAGACAAAGAAATTAAGGTAAACAGAATGAAAAAACAAGGTGGCGCAGAAGAGCGACAGTAAGACAAGAAACAGGACAATGTGCTGGAACCTTAATAAGTTACCAGAAGCTACTGAAGAAAGACCTTATTTCAACTCCTCCTTCCCAAAAACAATCAATGACGACAGAATACTTTGAATAAATGAACAGATTATTGTAAAGCAATCGAGAAAATTTAAGACGAAATTATGTTGTCCTCAGCAGGGCTGACATTACAGCTTTTGGAAGTGTGGCATAGAAAAGATGAACTCTCCTTCTTTGTGCCCCAAACAAGATGCAGTGTGAAAGGCGAGGAGATAGGCTGGTACTACTGAAAAAAAATATGCAGATACAATCTGTCTATTCACTGAAAACTTAGGGATAGAGATTTCCTGCTGCTGAGGAAGATGTCATCAATTCATAGGGGAAAAATTATACAGCAGCTTTTTCATTTGCGCTAGATGAGCAGTCAGAAACCGAACACAGAACAGATGAGTTCCTAGGTACCACTGAAGTGAGTATGCTACAATATATATGATGTAAGAGTAGTAGTTCCTGGCCCTCTAGCTTAAAGTAAATTTTATATGCAATATGCAAAATAAATATCCATATAATAAGAATACAGTCAGGCAGTTGAAAACACACGTTGAAAACTAACCGGATATAAAGTTTCACTTAGAGGGAGGTGTTGCGAATTCATGTGAGCAAACCTCATTTGCTTATGGCTTTGTTCCTTCCTTTGCTGAACCTTTCCCCGTGTCTCACAGGCAGACTGGGATTTCACAAAACTACTCACGCGACCCAGGCCACCCTCCTCTCTTTTTAAAGTTTTAGTTTCTTTAGCAGTGCAGCCACTTTCACGGTCTGTTCTTTTACTGGCAGCTTTTAGTCTCAAAGTGCGATGTAGTCTCCAGCATGTTAATAATGGAGTCGGGGCGTGCTGCAGCTATACATACAGAAATGTTTCAGCTGATACACTGGTAATTGAGAGTCCGTACAGGGAAAGGGCATTTATTAGTTTTGCCATTCACTTGTAGGACAGTGGGAATGAAGAACATTATATAAATTATTATCCCTGTCAAAATAAGCATGTGAGAATTTGGTGCAAGCATTTGCATTTTTCCTACAAATTTATTTTTAAATTTTTACATTTTCATTTTAATTGGGAAACAGTATTTGATGCAGACAATACTGTCAAACTCTTAAAGGCCACTTACAGCCTAGAATACATTCACTTTCCATTAGAAACCTTTTACTGTTCAACATACATATTCGGTTTTGGCGACAGTTCAGAAAGATACTATTATAGATTGCTTGAGATGATGGCTTTATACTTTGTCAGAAAATAAATTTCTGAAGCTATGGGCAATAACAAGTATGTACAATTTTGTATCAGTAAGTATTCAAGTAGTACAGGCTTATACTTTTTGTTATTGCATTTTTGAATGAGTGTCATAAAAGCACAGTATTATTTTATCAAATACATAAATCTATAGAAAATTTAAAATACTTATACAGAAATGCTTTAAAATTCAAGCCTGTTTGGAGAGCTTTTGTATTACACCTTATCCAAAAAATAATTCTGGATCTTAGAGTGAACTAGACTAATCCTCTCCTAATTATCTGAGGGAAAACGGTCTTTTGGTAACAGAAGAATAATTCCTAAAGAGTGACTTTTGTGCTGTAAGAACTTTTCTAGGATTGCCAGTGTAGGCATCTGTCATACGAGTTTCCCCTTGCTACCCAACAAATGGCCTGAACTTAATTCAGGAGGGAATATCCAAGCTGTCAAGTCATACAGAAGCTATTTATGATCACCAACAAAACAAACAGATATATGCAGAAGGCTTTACATATTTTCCCAGTGAAAGCACAGTAATGTAAAAAAGTTTTAATATTAAAAGAATTTTTGCACTTTGCATGTAAACCATGAGAAAGAACGTTTCACCATCTTTGAATGAAAATAGTACCACCGTGAGGAAAAAAAATTTTTAGCATTCCCTTGTATTTGTGATAATTCGTGGATGACTTCTGACACTAGCAGAGGTGTTATTCTTGACTAGATTTGCATTAGAAGCAACTAAAAGTTTGTAGGGACATTTACCAATTAACACCTTAAAGCAAGGTCATCGCTTCTGGCAATTAAGAGGGAAGTTTTCCGTATGTGTCAGAAGGACAGCATAATAGAAATTAACATAACACAATTTTCCAGATTTATCACATAGCTTCTAACACACATATTATGGAGAAATCACAGAAATATATGTATGTCCTTGAGAAAAAAAAAAGACAAAAAGGAGACAATCATTGAAATTAAATACAAGTTCAAGACTTAAATTTAGTAAGTGGGAATCTAAATCTATGAAGCCTCCACAAATAAGCATAGAGATTTGTTTAAAGCTTTAACTTATAAACTGAAATTGGACCCACACTAACAAGCACCTCTAAAAACANCTTTTGTATTACACCTTATCCAAAAAATAATTCTGGATCTTAGAGTGAACTAGACTAATCCTCTCCTAATTATCTGAGGGAAAACGATCTTTTGGTAACAGAAGAATAATTCCTAAAGAGTGACTTTTGTGCTGTAAGAACTTTTCTAGGATTGCCAGTGTAGGCATCTGTCATACGAGTTTCCCCTTGCTACCCAACAAATGGCCTGAACTTAATTCAGGAGGGAATATCCAAGCTGTCAAGTCATACAGAAGCTATTTATGATCACCAACAAAACAAACAGATATATGCAGAAGGCTTTACATATTTTCCCAGTGAAAGCACAGTAATGTAAAAAAGTTTTAATATTAAAAGAATTTTTGCACTTTGCATGTAAACCATGAGAAAGAACGTTTCACCATCTTTGAATGAAAATAGTACCACCGTGAGGAAAAAAAATTTTTAGCATTCCCTTGTATTTGTGATAATTCGTGGATGACTTCTGACACTAGCAGAGGTGTTATTCTTGACTAGATTTGCATTAGAAGCAACTAAAAGTTTGTAGGGACATTTACCAATTAACACCTTAAAGCAAGGTCATCGCTTCTGGCAATTAAGAGGGAAGTTTTCCGTATGTGTCAGAAGGACAGCATAATAGAAATTAACATAACACAATTTTCCAGATTTATCACATAGCTTCTAACACACATATTATGGAGAAATCACAGAAATATATGTATGTCCTTGAGAAAAAAAAAAGACAAAAAGGAGACAATCATTGAAATTAAATACAAGTTCAAGACTTAAATTTAGTAAGTGGGAATCTAAATCTATGAAGCCTCCACAAATAAGCATAGAGATTTGTTTAAAGCTTTAACTTATAAACTGAAATTGGACCCACACTAACAAGCACCTCTAAAAACAAACACTTCTGTGACTGTAACATGCAATCATGGGTTGACTGTAACATGCAATCATGGTCTTCCAGCTTTGGAAGACATCNATATTTTCCCAGTGAAAGCACAGTAATGTAAAAAAGTTTTAATATTAAAAGAATTTTTGCACTTTGCATGTAAACCATGAGAAAGAACGTTTCACCATCTTTGAATGAAAATAGTACCACCGTGAGGAAAAAAAATTTTTAGCATTCCCTTGTATTTGTGATAATTCGTGGATGACTTCTGACACTAGCAGAGGTGTTATTCTTGACTAGATTTGCATTAGAAGCAACTAAAAGTTTGTAGGGACATTTACCAATTAACACCTTAAAGCAAGGTCATCGCTTCTGGCAATTAAGAGGGAAGTTTTCCGTATGTGTCAGAAGGACAGCATAATAGAAATTAACATAACACAATTTTCCAGATTTATCACATAGCTTCTAACACACATATTATGGAGAAATCACAGAAATATATGTATGTCCTTGAGAAAAAAAAAAGACAAAAAGGAGACAATCATTGAAATTAAATACAAGTTCAAGACTTAAATTTAGTAAGTGGGAATCTAAATCTATGAAGCCTCCACAAATAAGCATAGAGATTTGTTTAAAGCTTTAACTTATAAACTGAAATTGGACCCACACTAACAAGCACCTCTAAAAACAAACACTTCTGTGACTGTAACATGCAATCATGGGTTGACTGTAACATGCAATCATGGTCTTCCAGCTTTGGAAGACATCTATGAAAAATGCTTTTAAGTAATAATTTAAATACTGTTAGAATTCTTGCAAATAATGGATAATAATTCCTATTATTAAAATTTTCTCCTCCAATTTGAGTGAATTCATCATTTGACTCACTTTGATTAACAATGAAGTAGTAACCACTGACTTAAAAATTAGCAGTTTTCTAGATTTCAGTGTCCTGTTTACTTTGTGTAAATAAAACGTGGCAGCAGTTAAAGCTATGTGTGTTACTAAGTATTTATAAGAGATACAATTCAATTGACATATGATGAATTTGTATTTTAACATATAACATTTTGGGAACTGAAAAGCACCATTTCTCTAAGACTTAAAAATATTAATCATCCATATGACAGGGAAACACTAAACACACCACCGAGGTTAAGGGCATCCTATTGAATGTAGCTCAAATCATAATCACGGTGATGGAATTAAATTAAGCATGGCCAGAAGACATCTTTGTTAAGGAGATGGACAAACAATAATGATACGTTGGCATTTACAACTGAAATCGTAACACTGGTTAAGATACCCTAATGCTTTGAAGTACTATGGTAAATCTACTTTCTTATAATGTGTTTCTCACCTCTTTAGATTGTCAGACTTGGGGCTGGGAAGAAATTTTCCTATGCTGAATGCAGAATGATATAACCACTAGAATCACCTGGGCACCATTTGCTGATTTGAAAAAGCATTAGGCACTGATTTGTCTTTCAGTATATGAAAATCTGGTCAAAATAGATGCTTTGAAATCTGTGCGACAAGGTCTTCAAGTCCTGTGAAAGTATGTTGGCACACTGTGAGATGTTTTAGATTTTTATGCAACTGCTTATATTGCAGCTACAGAAGACAGTAAGGAATTTAAAAATTCTGTAACAAATATATACAAATAAATAATACTATGGCAAATGAAACTCAGTTTTGAAACCACATTCCAACCTCCAATTTCCAGATTAATGGAAGTGGAACACAGAACAGGAATTAATCACTCACTGCTTAATTTAAAACCAACTGTAACTTCTCAGAAAAAAAGCGTTCCAATAAAAATGTCTTCAATCAGGCAGCGACTGTCAAACCAACACATAAAACAAGGAAATAAAAAGAAACACTTAAAAATGATTCTGCATTGCCATTTCTAATTGTGCTCTATAATGAGCATCTGAGCTCAGAAAAAGAAATATTTTAGACAGAGGTGAGAAATGTGGCAAGACCAAAAACATTGAAGCAAATCAAGCAAACCTATTTATTCCTTCAGTCCAAGAACACAGAGACACTGATTACACGCGTAGTACTAACAGTGTTTCATTGTATTGCTTATAACCATCAACTTCTCTCACCTGTAATATCATTAGCCATGGAACATTTTAGAAGAGCTACAAAAGAAGATGAGAGCTAAGAATAATTTCTATAGTATATTACATTCCCAGATTATACCAATCTGTCCATCCTATCCTACCCAGACAACACAAAATAGAGGAGTCTGGACAAAAATAACTGAGAATTTAATTCCTCTAGTGAAATTTTCACTGGCTTGGCGTTAATGGAGGCATTAGACCTGACTTCTACACCACTAATAAACTAATCACTTACTTCTACAACACTAATCGATGACGTGAAGTGGGGTCTGCAGTGGATCAGGCAGTGATAATACTCCCCTATTGTGACTGTTCCCTGACTATAAATTCAAGTATCTGTTTCTTTACCAAAGCAAAACAACCCTTCCTTGCCTTCCAAAGAAAACAACAAAAAACCCCTCCAAACCAAAAATCCTCTTTAAATGTTTCATCATTTATCAATTACTAAGAATTAGAATTTGATAGAAATTTGTATCTGAGGTTAACTGATTTCTGGCAAATTTAGCTGTCTTACACATTACTCTGAATGTATACTACACAATACTCTGAAGTATCTGATGCTGGAAATGTATGTCAGAAGCAGACTCCTGGATTATGAACCACAGAGGTAATTCAGTATTTCACTTGATATTTAAATCTAATCTATAGATGAGTACACTCATTAAAATAAAATAAGCAAAATAAATTTACCCTCTTTGAGGACTGTTGACAGGGAAAGAACTTTGGTCTGGGATGTAAATACTCTTAGTGAAAGTGACAGGCCCCTTTTAACACCTACCTAATAGGAGAAAACACCAGACCTTTTGAAAAGTTGGGGGTTTTAAATACTTTGGGGACTGCACAGTGATGTATGCCATGGAAAAATGAAAGGCTAAGTAAATCCTGTTAATGTAAAGGAAGTACCTGTACCTGCTCTGTCTCCAAAGAGGTTGTCCTGGTTTGACCCAAATGCAGTACTCCATCCCATACACATCATGCTCAGAATGAAGGTGAGGGATCACCAGGGTCACTCCCTCTCCCTTTATGGCCAGGGCCTGAGGGCACTGATGGGCTCTAAGGACCCTAAGCAGCCTCACCTGGTGCTCCTGCCCACACCCGTGGCCCAGGAGCCTATTTAAGCCCAGCACGGGGCTGTTGGGGGTGGCTTAATATTGGTTTTGCGCATATTTGTATATATTTCATTATTATTTTTTCCCATTATTATAATACACAGTTATTGTAGTTAGATTAAAGCTGTTTTAACTTTTCCAACCTGTAAGTCTCTCTCCCTTTTCTCTTTCCCCCCCATTTTGGGAAGGGAGGGAGTTAACAAAGAGCATCTGTCATTTGTTTAATAGCTAGCTGTCCTGGTTTGACCCCAATGCAATACTCCATCCCATACACATCATGCTCAGAATAAAGGTGAGGGATCACAAGGGTCACTCCCTCTCCCTTTATGGCCAGGGCACTAATGGGCTCTAAGGGCTCTAAGCAGCCTCACCTGATGCTTCCAACCCATAAGTCTCTTTCCCTTTTCTCTTTCCCCTCCATGTTGGGAAGGGAGGGAGTTAGCAAAGAGTGTCTGTCGTTCATTTAATAGCCAGCCCAGCTTTAAACTGTGACAGAGTTAATATGACTTTCTCAGTACCTTTATTAGAAGCAAATTAGGAGTACATTATCCTCTTTTGTTAAAGAAGATAATCTTATCAACAAGTGTATAGTACTGACACAAACCAATAATGAATAGGACATGAAGACAGATCATGTTGCAACCTTTTCTGAGAAGGTATTATCTATCCACCAGTTCATGCAGTGGTTACGAATACACTAGCACTAGAAGTCCAACAGTTTTTAACTTAGCAAATTCCATTAAGATAATTCCCATGCCCTGTTCTGTGCGCTGTCCACAAAATAATAAAAGAGGCTGACCATATTCCCAATCCTCAGCTTCTCTAAGATGATGTAGCCAAGAAGTTATATAAGATTTCGAGATGGACAGTCATGTGAGAGAACACTGAATATGCATAGAAACATCTTGAAGAGTAACAGTTTCAGGTGAGTAATTCCTTTTTTCTGTGACGTGACTGTCCCTTTGTAAACTTAATTGGTAATGATTCCAAGTAGTATCCCTTGCAATGAACTGGAGGAGTTCACTCTTTCTAGTTAAGTAAAGACTCAGAGCTGGACTTCTCAAAGACTGTAATTTTTCTGGACACTTCAGGAAGTGCATGACATGTAGCAAAAGTCTGAAAGGAGATGCAGGTGGATGTATGGCAAATGTCACACATGAGAAACTTCCCGGGAACGCCCCTGCTTCTGCCTGAATTCCAGCCAAGTGGGCCTTGCATAAGAAAAAGAGAGTCAGTGAATTTGATGGTGTCCTTTTACACACCCGATGTCTTTCAGAGGGGACTGGCAGTTCCTTGGGTCTTTCAGCTTGTGATGAAAAAAAGACTGTTCTTGTAAGGTCATATCTTCATTATAACAGCTAATTTTTGGAGATTTGTTTCCAGAGAAGAAGCGTGAAGTTTAAGAAAGAATACAGGCAGGTTAACCTCCTTTGGTACATGAAAGTCAGAATGCTCTTCAGCTAAAAGCTTCATATGGATGCCACCACTTGTCCTCATTGAAAACAATGGTAGACAATATCCGTTAACAAATGAGACGATTCCAAGCAAAGCTTAAGGAAGAAACAATTCTTCTTTTCTGTTCCTGGAAGGGCTTGTAGTGTTCCTGTATTTGAGACCTGAGTTCCACCAGGTTCTCAGCACTGACACTCTGCTCTTCTCCAAGACATACAGTTAGAGGAGGGAAAAAGGATAGCGAATGAGTTCCTCAACTCCATTTCTACATTAGATGTGGTCAAATCACTTAGTGGCTGATGAACAAGTAGCATCCTCATAAGCAACTAAGGACTCTGAAAGAGGATGCCAGGGGACTCAGTGAATCAGCGCTGCTGAATTTTTAGACCATGCATACTGACATAAAAATGATAAATACATGTATATGTATGCAGGGGAAATATAACTTGTACCCAGTGGGGTTTCTTATGAAATTTCTTTTGGAGAAATTTTGTGGTCTCAGAACCACAAGAGCGTACTGCTATGAAAGGAACCTGAGTGTAATACCTGATGCTGTGCTGCTTCTTTTCATGTGCCAGTAGCTTAACCGAAGACATTTTTTGTGACTTTTGAAGCGGCTCAGATGCCAACATCTCCTCATGTCCTGTTCTAAAGATGGCATGACAGAGTTAAGAGAATGGGTCAAGAGAGACCATTAGTTTCCCTGATTTCTTCAAAGAAACTGGAACAGGTTTGGGGGAAGAGGGCTTCAAAGAGTCAAACAGCATCACAGGCATGTGTGTGAAGCTAGGAATTTAGTTTGGTTTAAAAGCAAAGATAGGAAAAGAAATGTGCCAGACTCAGAAGGAAAAGCAGGTAGCTAATGCAGAATCATGAATGCACTACAAAGAAACAATGGACTACAACAGACTTCAGGAACATCAAGAAGAAAACCCTGATCTGTCCGAGCAATGAGAGGAACTGAGATTAAACTGGAGTTCGGTTCACTATGTGGACAGTGTGCAAAGGGACATGGCTTCGAAGTGTTCCCTCATGGATACAGCTTACATAAAAACTCCATGAGGTGATCAGGGTAGTGCTACTGCTACTCAGAGTCCAGTATAAGCAAAGGGACTCTAAAAGTTTAGGTAATTTGTCGTCACAGTTGTTTCCTTCAAGAGAGCCATCCCATGTTTTGTCTTAACTAATCACATTTTTAAAAACATCCTTCCAAATGTCTCATTTTGTTCAAGATTTCCTTTCTTTCCTACACATACCACAACAACAGCTTGTCGTAATAACACTTAGCAAATCATAATTGTAAAAGTTAAATTGTAGAGACAGAATAGGTTTTCTTCACAACATTATGCATATCTGTATATTTCTGGAAGTGACAAGTTTGTGAGACCACATTCAAAAACAAATAAACATAGCTGAGAAATTAAGTAACCTTTTCAAAAGAAGCTGAAACAATGCTTAAACTGAGTAGCCTGTAAAAAAAAAAAGACTACATACAGCCTGTAAACTACAGATACCAGAATGCCATAACGGGTTTATGGTGTGATACGAACAGATTGTAGGAAGGCAAGTGTTTGTAAAGCCTAATGTGTTCTTAATTACACTTTTTAAAAGCTATATAAAAGCAATGTCTATACTGCATTCAGAAATACTAATACAGCTTATTCAGAGAAATCAAAGCTAATTTTAAATGGAAGGCACACAGGAGACTCGGCTGAACCAGATCTGTGTTGCAATGTGCACCTGGTATTTTAGAGCACGAACTGATGAATGGAGTTGTGAAAAGTGTGATCAAGTTGACACAAAACCCAAGACCAATGACAATGGTATGACAAGGAATTCATTACATCCTTTCATTTGCCTCAGGTTGAGCTCTGAAGGCACAGATTACAACACAGAATATCAACCAATGCATATGTTAGCAAGAAAAGGGAATATATACTATTTGCCTTATATTTTTTCATTAATAATGTGGTTGATTTTAATACAAATTATTCTTGTTAACACTAATGAAAGCACAGCAAAGCTAAGTGACTTTCTCAAGGTCACAAGCAACTTCTTTGCAGGAAAAATGTAACAAAGAAAAAATTACTTTTAAGGAAAGTGGTAAACAACATGATACAGAGCACTGCAGAGCCTGTTTTTAGTGTCAAAATAATTCATTACTATTAAATTATGAATTCATATAACAACGGATTAAAAGGGGTAGCCTACTTTTATTTGAAATTGTATCAAAGCCACATGTTTAAGGGAGTTAAGTAACTTAAAATGTAAAAATTCAGAGTTGTTCTTTGATTAGAGCAGACTTATGTAGAAGGTATTAGGGAAAATCAGAAAAAGAAATGCAGAAACATTACAACTGGTACAACAAGATATGCAATGTTTCTGAAAAAACATGTGTGATATACAAATTGTGCCTACAGCTGCCTGAAAAACAAGTATTTTTGGTCTGGTGATTGTTAATACCTCCTGAAGGTAATTTTCCTATTATAATTCGATGTAATACCTGTTAGGACATTATTATTAAGAGATGTAAAGTTTTTAGTAGGGTGATTCCATTTTCCTCACTGTTAAACATTTTAGGTTCTATTTTGTATTGAACATCTGAATTGCAGGAATGGGAAAATAATTCAATTTCTGATGCGCTTGCTAGTTAAAATGTCTCGTACTGCAGGGCAGAACTACAGCAATAAAGTTAACGGAGTTCAGTTTGCTGCATATCTATTAATTGCTACAGCACTTGAAATCACTGAAGAAAAGCTTGTCTTTTTGGTTCTTCAAACACTGTTTGTTCTAATTCTGAAGCAGCTCCATTAAAAGTCTAGTTGCAAGCTTCTCCTAAGTCAGTCACTGTATGATATTATGGATGTTAAATCTAAACTCCTAATAGCAGTAACTGTAGAAATCTCCTCATTGACATCATAGACTTTCATTCCTTTTCTCCAGAAACTGAGTGCCCTGAAGTCAGGTGATGAAGTGAACCATACATATATAACATACCACTTAGTGTTCAGACTATTTCTATCTCATGTAACTAACTAAAAGTTTTTGGACACACACCGTTTCTCAGACCTGAGACAGAAAGCTTTAAGTAGGTATGGATCGAAAAGTCTGAGTTTAACTGAAATATAATGAATTAGAAGATTTGAGAGAAGTCGGTACTGGTATTAGAGAGAGAAACACTGGCAAGGGGTAGATGTGGTTCCTCTATGGCAGCAACAAACAGACTGGCAGCTTGGTTTGTGGAAGTCTGCGAGGAAGGGGAAATACATATTGTGTCTTAGGATCAACCAAATATCCACATCTATGATTTTTAGTGCATGGTAATGAGTTACAGTTCCCACTGTTGTTATATGAAAATTCTGTGTGGGTCCATGAAGACAACCAGATTGAAAAGTCAGAGGAGAAGTGCTTATTTTGTGAAAGAATGTTTTTTCCATTTGTAATGGCTAAGTAGATTCCACCTTTCTATGCAGGTTTAATATGTTTATATTGTTTGCTCTTTTCATTTATACAGTTTCCAAGGAAAGCCAGACTGAACTGTGACTTGCAGTCCATTGGTAAAAGACAATATGTACACTCCAGGAATATTTTAAAATGAAAAATCTCCACTTTGGTTTTTTTTTCTTGCATCAAAGACTCATATCAGAAGGATTATTTCCTCTCTATAACATTACAGAAACATTCAGGTGAAAAATTACTTCCTTTTTCATTCTCTTCAATCACTGAAATTACATGAAGCTTGGTCCTCCTGTACAGAGATCAGAAAAAATACCGTTTCCCTTTTCTGTTCACTTTTGCAGGTGGACTGGGTAAATGAAAGAAACGAAATAATTCAAAAACATGCAACTGTGAAAAATAACCGAAATAGTAAATTTCTCCTCTGGCAGATTTTTATTTAATTTGCTATTTCCTTTAAAACTCCAATATTCATCAGGACGGCACTAGTAAAACATCAAACCTTTTCTTTCTAATTAGGTGGTTATATTTTCTCTGTTGTCTTTAGCACAAGGCACAATTTCATTTTCACTGAAAAAAAAGAGTTGCGTAGAGAACTGCTCTTCTAAGGGCTGAAAGAACTCCCATCTGTAATGTGTGTATTATTAGTACTTCTGTCAGTATTTGATGGTGTTACCTGCTCATGATAAAAAAAAAATCTGCCTGAAAGGCTCACAAATTAGAGACACAATAGTGATATGTGAGAACAGCCTCATTTGAGAGAGTTTCACTTTGATCACTCTGGTAAATCAAGAGTCGTCCACTGCTACCTCAAGAAAATGAGAGTATCTTACTCTCATAAGATTCCAGGGACTCCTATTTTGGGAAGGTATGGATCTAAACAGAGAAAAATCTATGTAACCCTAGAGAAACTGGACAAAACACCTACCTTCATTTCACTACATAAAGAAACTGTATTTATCCATAGATATTCTGATGCCCAAAGATTGGAGAGGCCTCATGTAGCCTTCCTCTTCACATTTCTACTGGCCAGGCAACAAGAACAATAAAAAATAGTGTAAAATGAAATCATATTCTTGTGGCATCTGAATTGTTTAGGTAGTTATATTTAGGTACTACAGCTTATAGCCTAGTATTGCTAAAAGCACTCAAGGAACATAAATCACATACAGCATAAAGGTAACTGAGTCAAGCCAAGATTATATAATTTACAAAGGAAATCACTAATAGAGAAAGCCTGAACTACTTCTCTTCATTCATAAGAGAAGAGCCTAAACTATTATTTCTTTTCTGAACTGAAGGTCAATTGCGATCCTGATCAGTTTGAAATCACACTTCAGATGTAAATTCTTTAGATTCGTAATCTAGAATCTTTAATGTCACTCAATATGATTTAGATGTACTTAAAGTGTTTTGTTTTGTTTTTTTTCCTTTAACAATAAACAAAACCTGTGACTGTATCCACAGATTATGGTCAAACCGTAAATGCGACAACAATATAGTTACTGCGTGCCTCATCTCCCCCTCCCTGCTCTTTATCCAGTATTACAGTACAAAACCAAAGAAGATCATTCTGTATCTGAAAGCAGCAGCAATATCCAGCTGAGTCAAAAGAAAGCTCCATTGGGCTGGTTGGCGGGTGGAGAAAGGCTGCATGTAGGTTGTCTCCACACTGAGTCCAATTTTATTCTGACAGAAAAGAGTTGAAAAATCCAAAGACATTTTATCTTTCTTTTGTTCACCCTGAGAGCCTACAGTTCTCTGCTAAATACATTACAGTCTGATCCTTGCTATAAATAATACAAATGCTTTAAAAAAAAATTAAATTAGGCTAGAAGACCACAAGAGGCTAGAAGAAAAAGAATAAATTATAGTATTTGGAAAAGTTTGAAAATAACTTGCAAAGTTAAACGTGTCTGTGCTTATGCCCCTGTTGACAAAGAAATCATTTATAGATGCAAATATGGAAAGATGTATCATTTAGTTCTCAGTCATAAAGTAACATTTTAATGGCAAGCAGAAGACATTACCTGGTAGCTAGGTAAAAGCAGGACAAATGACCAAACATGTATAGAAAAATATAATTATGAAGCTGACTTGATACAGATCTCAAATCATTTCTGCCAAAAGTAAATTAACGCACCTTGTCACATGAAATACATTGATATTTTACTGTTACTTTGAAAGTGCATATGTCTCCTAAAAAGCAATTTCCTAAGTCTGTATTGTGTAGTGGGATAGATAGCTGCTTCAGAAAATCTGGTCCATCCAAGGCAGCACAGAGTTGCCTTCTTCCTATTTCTGTAGGGGTCAGAAACTGTCACTGCTTTTAAAACTGTAAAGTAAATTAAGTAATTAACTGGAAGTAATTTAAAGTAATTTAAGCCAGAAGAAAAAAAGAAATGAAGAAAGAATAAACAGAAGGAGGGAAGGTAGAGAAAACAAGAAGTATTTTTTTAAACAGCGTGGGAAGGTACCTTCTGAGTTGTAAGGTGCAATACATTAGATTTGCCCAATGGAAATGTTTATGCACTCATACAGTCTGAATTTTGATCCTTTTTCTCTCCTCCCTACCTAAGCTGTACAAATATCAGACCTAAGTTCTGTAGCAAATCTGCTGCAGTTTGATTCGTTCGCGGAATAAAGTCACACCTGTAGATTAAATGTCAGAGATAAACATTATTATTTTTCAGCGTTTGGCCTAATTTTAACCTGTTTTGAACTATATCAGACACTTCAACATCTGCAGTGAGTTCTGAAAATTTAAAGAATATAATTATTCTATGAAACAGAGAAATTGTATTTTCAAATTACACTATGATACAAATAATGTATGAGAATTTTCCAGCTATGCTTTAGGTAATATTATCTGCCTATTCACAGTGTTGTTAAGAATACTGAGGAACTGTAATTTTGTCATCAAGAAAAGTTCACACATTTTAAAAGGTGATCATTGTATAAATTATGTGTCACAAGCATCAGTAAGTGACTGCTGTGAATTTTAGTAGTAGTAATTGAACGTAGCTGTGCTGTCCCAAAGTGTACAGATGTAATGTCTACGTCCTCACACACAGTGAATATCATTAGCACATGAGGTCTGTTTGCCAGGTGTATGTGATGTTCCAGGGTGTTCAGAGATCACAGGAAATTGGAGTATCTCTAACGCCAGTTAATAGCAACTGAAGCTTCCTTCTGGCCTACCACTGGTAAGAATACATTAAGACCTACTATTCTGTACTGACTTTTCATGAGGGGCTGCAGCAGCATGGGACAGAGATCAGGAAACCTTAAGGATCTCTCTAGCATATGTTAGATAACCTGCAGAGGTCTGTAGTACATTTTGAAGAAGGATGTGCCTAACGCGTACCCCACTGCCTTAAATATTAATCCTGTAAAAGAAAGTCATGGCTTACTAACCACACTGTAAGACTGTGAACTACGGTTTAAGTAGAACTGGTTGAAAGTACGATCTTTAACATTTAACAAACATTCCTAAACACAGTTTCTATGGATAATTCAGAAATGTCCCTTCCCTTCCCTAAGAAATGGCAACTCGACAGACAAAAACCTGCTAGAACACGGGGAAATAAATCGGTCAGCAGAAAAGAAGGTACTTCCAAAATATGATAGTGCTGCTAGTATTATTTTTTACTAGTAGTAGTATTATCCATAATTCTTATTTAACATAACAGAAGCTAGGATTAATGAACTTTTCAAAATCAAACACCAATCAAAAAAAACCCCATTCCTGACTTTCCTTGCGAATTGAAATTGCTGTTTAAGGGTAAGTAGGAAGCAGTGGAGTTCCACTGGAGACCTAAGCTCAATACATCCTGCACTGCTTGCAGAGCATCCAGTGTGTTCCCTTCCACGGAAAAGAAAATGGTTTAATTTCAGAGGTGCTTTGACCAGTTTTATAATTCCATAAATATTATGAAATATTCATAGATAGCAAACAAGAGAATCCGATCTAAAGGCTTTCATGAGGTCAAAGCAGCAAAAGTACCATAGATAGTTGAAAATATCCTTTTACAGCTTCTGGAAATGTAAGTTCCATAAAGTTTGTGAAAGAATACCTTAGTTGAACAGAAGAGTGTAACAGGAACGCAATTGGGTAATCAATGTTCTAAGATAAGGAGTTTTAATCTTCTACTTAATTTTATTTGAAACAATATGTTCACAATTATAAAATGGTCTTCTCTAAATTAGGTAACTTAAAAGCTAAATTAAATAGATAATGAAAATTTGTTCAAAATCAAATAAAGTTGATTTTACATAATTTCACGACACAAAATGGTTGCATTTTTTACAATACTAATTATGTCAGTTATGTAAACAGCTCAAAATGTTCTTAACCTATTTCTCCAATATACTTGTTCATGTATACACATACTTATTCTTTGAACTGAGATTAATTTATATTGAGTTTAATCCATAATATGTTAGTATCCATATTGATACATTGCCTGGCTGTACACATTCCCAAAGATGCCATTGAAATTATGAGGAAGCATTGTAAAAAATTGAAGAAGACTTCACAATGGCTACCAGATCAGTCTGCCACAGCTAAAATACAAAAACATTTAGTAGATTAAAAGAAAAATCCTTCGAATCCAATCAATCATGAGAGAAGGCACTTTTAATAGCCAACACATGAAAGAAGGCACTTTTAACGGGCCTTGGACTATTGGACTCCTTGCTGTTGAAACTACACTGCACAGAACTGTGTTTTTAATGGTTGCCTTTCACTTGTTCCCTTTTGCAGCCACAAATGAATAAGCAGAAGCAAGTGACACACCAAATACGAATTCAAAATAAGAGATCAATTTGCACCAAAATAAAATGAAATAGATAAGCAAGCAAACAGTAGTTGCCTTGCAGCAGTGCAATATGCCAATGAGACACATCAGTAGCTCAAGCTGCGGCTCGGGAAGGCTTTCCACAAATGATACTGGCCTACCTGCTGCATGTCATTTTACAGCAATTCCACAAGCATTTGAATACAACAGAAGGCTCATCGTCTTCATGTGAAATGCATGACAGAAGTCCCTCTACTTCAATTGCAGATTACCATGAGTAGGAATAAGGTAGGTGTCTTTTTTTCTACACTGTATAAAAATAAAACAGCTAGAAATCCTCCACTCAAGTTACTTAACATTATTTATTTTGTAAGATTTCTGAATATTGGAACAGAAATGGGAAATATAGGAAAATGATATTCCCAAAGTCTGTGAGTAGCCTTCATCAGCCCATGAAGATTTATTCATGTTTGAGATTATCAGGTTATTGGATTAAATATAAAGACACAATAAAACAGGGCAAAGAAAGTCTAAAGAACACCTTTCAAATGCGTAACAAAAAATAATCCTTCTTTTATCCCGTGCATATCAAGGGCACATCCTGTCAGGGGATATGGGGCCCTGAAGGGAGAGTAAAACAACTTGCGCTAAATAAACTTCACTACCTTATGAAAACAATTTGAGAAAAAAGGTTCCAATTTTTGAGGAAGGAGTATACATCCTATAACAAGAATATAAAAAGATCTCCTTGTTGTTTGTCTCTCTCAAAGCCAAGTCCAGGGAATTCTGTAATTTCTGATCACAAAGCAGAAGCAGAATAACAGAGGAGGGTATACAACTGTGTGCCATACAGAGCTACCACTGCTGCAAACTATCTGAAATCAAAATGATTGCTCTATTTTACCCCATTTGAGAAACCAAAAAGTAATGAACTTCACAAAATTAAAATTAATAGTTCTCCCTTACTATATTCCTACTGTACTATATCTGTATATAACACAGTGATTTTCCTATGGGTGGAAATATTTTCACACCGTTTCAGACACAGGAGGGAAGTTCCTCTCAGTTTTGAAGTACAGGGGTATCAATGTTGAATTGGCCGTCTGGGAAGTAGCACGGATCCTAGACAGTTTCACACTGCATCTCACTGCTATATACAAGAGCATCTTACTAGGAAAAATTTACTATTGAACATTACTGTTATGTTCTGTATTCTATTTTTCACTATATTTTTAAGTAACAGTAATGCAAAAATCCGCATCTCAGCTCTCTGTGAGAAACAGACACTAATTTCTCTGTCAGGTAGTTTTAAACTCATTCGTTCAAGTTCTGTGGAACGTAAAATTTTTGCTTTTCTCATATAAGATTTTACTTCACAATAAAGACTTAACCATTTTGGTATTTAAAAACAACAGAACATAATCGGATTACTGAGAGTTTGGAAGTGCTTTCAAATCCCATACTTTACATGCATTTTTAATAACCATTTGTTATTACTGTTCTGTAATATGGAAATCCATATTATTGTTAATATTGCACAAATTCACAGCTAATCACATTATAGTACCAAAGGAACAATTATAGTATGTGAATGTGTATAAAGATTAATATACATAGCCTAATAAATCTCAGCTGACCCATTAATGTATAATGGGCCCAAAGGAGGCCTCATATCCTTAGTATATAAATGGCACATTTCTTTCCCCCTCCACTCCTTTCCTCATTTTGTTTTATATGTACAAACTGCCATAAAAAGGAAAATTAAGCCATATAAAAACACTCTCAAACATCAAGAGGTTAATCAAAAGCAAAAACCACTTTCTTTTCTTATTATACTACAAGAATCACGCTAATATTTGACATGCATGTACAATGAGGGCTGGGTGGTGGGTTTTTTTTTTCACTCTTCCTTTTGAGAGCAAGGCTTCTGAAGTGGTGGACAGAAATCCATACCGCATGTGCTCTGCAATGAATAGCTATTACAGGTGGGTTAAGAGACGAACTTTCAGTTTTAATTGTAAATTACAATGTTTTCCCTTGGTTTAGGGTGCACTTTCAGCTGTTTCAATTAAGTATCTTGCAGTTTAAAATGAAAGGAAAAAAGAGACAAATGATCCTTATTGTTATGTAAGATATGCTTTACAATACTGCTACATAGTGACAACTCCTTGTCCTCCTGTCACATCCTGTCCCTTAGACTACGCTCCAGAAAAGCAATTTTCTGCCTCAAAAGCACTCTATTTTTTAAAAGTTTGTCTCTGGGCAATTTTCAGGTCTACTAGAGCTGCACAACTGTGAACAGATGAGAAAGACCCAAAATAGGGCAATTTATTTGATTTCTCCTCTTCAAAACATTTAGCTGAGATTGCATATCTAAACCCAACAAGAATATTCAGAGATGACCTGCAGTGACACGTCTTTTTTTCACAAAAAATTTGCATTAAACATCTTCTCCAGACTCCTCAGATAGTCTAGATTTGACTTTTGTTTAATAAGACCTTTAACACAAATATTTCCCAGGACATTAACAACTAATTTCTTTTTAAAAGGAGATTGTAAGAACCAGTCAGTTAAATAAAACACTTACGGAGTTTTCAGAGTCTTTTTTTCAGAAAAATAGTTTTTTGGGGGTTTGGGTTTTTGTCTTTTTTAGATGTGCATTCATTTGAATCCAGTTTCTTTCTTGTTAGAGAGTAAGGAACCACTTGGGTGGGAAAATACACCCTCCCAGTGTTCAGCTCCCGGTAACTTAGCATTTATCAATGCCTGAAGCTAGTTTGACCTCAGTATTCTCATGGTACAGTTCTGCCCTAACACAGTTAGGGCATTTCACAATAAAGCACAGGCCTAGCCTTTATAACCATCCACATCTTGAAAATTACTTTACCTTCCTGAAAGTCTTTAAGGAATTAGGATGGCTTTAGATTTGGACCTCAGTTTTCTATGAATGTAACATTCACTCATGTATCATATGAGTTACAAAAAAACCTTGATAACATGTTTTAAACTTTTCAAGCAGCTAGGTGAATTTTCAAAGCTGAAAAAAAATAAACCATAGGCTCCTAAGTGTCTAAAATCATGTTCAAGTTGGGAATATATACTATTGAAAATTTTAAACCAGACTGATTGCTCATTCCCCTCTAGGGACCTAAGTTTCCCCATGCTATTTTTATGTTGTGCTTTTCAGTTGAAGGCCAAGTACGTTTAGTTTCAGAATTTCATCATGGCATAGAAATTAATAATTTGCTAAAAATTACTATTAATATTGGCACCAGAAAGTAATAAGGCATAAAGAATATCTATAATCATACATAGTTCTGATTAGTAGACCAGACACCACCAGCTGAACCACAAATTTTCTTTGCTAATACAATAAACACCTTTAGTGTGAACGCATTTTGTATTTTTCTGTGCCTGACATGTGACTATACTTAAAAAAGAACCAAAAGGGAAATGTCGATTTTCTATCTCTTTTCTAAGGTGTAGAAATATATTCTCCTCCAGTACAGAAGTATATTGACATAATTAGCATAATTCACTCAATTAACCTTTGTGTGAGAAACGCTACCATGCTGCCAGGGCAGCACCTGTAAGATCATGCATTTCTCCCTGAAGATAAAATTTGGCTCCTTTTGTGTCTGTCTGAATTTGTTTTTTATCCTGGCCCACAAAGCCTGCACACAAACTGGACTGTAGCAAAGATAAGAAAAATTTAGCACCAGTAGAATGGAGAATTTGATTTGAAGGCAAATCAGATTTTCAGCTATGCTTAAATTCATGCTTTAAATTAGCGGAGAAGCAATCTGTTGGCATATATTGCTGCGGACACACAAGGGAAGAAGGTATTTGCGATTTAGCCCATTCTGTCTGCAAGTGTTAATATTGCCTTAGTACACCCTGCAGTCAGTTCCTGAGCTGAAACAGGAAAATGTAGTAAGGGACGGTGTAATAGACACACAGATGAATAAAAATGAAAAACATGAAAACTTTGAAAGTGGCTCAAGTGGGACACTATAATTCCTTTAAACTATTTTAATCTCTGATACCTGCTTTAGACTGCTTGAATATTTAGTTGTCCAAGAAACTAATTAATGTAACCCTCTGTACATCTTTCTGGCTGGCAAATCTTCAACTTGGTTGCTCGTTGCTGTCAGTGACATTCTATTCATTTTGGTTTCCTTAACAGTAATGCAATGGCTATGTCAATTAGAAGTTACCAGGAAGACGAGCAACAAACTGGCTATGAAAAAAAAAATCTCCTTGGCCTTAAATCCCTCTTTTTTACCTAATTAATTGCATTCTGGTTTTTTTTTTTTTTTTACATTTGCACTGTTTTGGTATGGCTTACTAGCATACATTTGAAATCAGGATAACATCATTTAAGCCAAGGAGTCACAGGAGCTACTTGACAGCAAATCTGACTATTGCCAGTGAACTTCGATAAAATATATGTTAGGTTTCTTTAACTAAGTCTTACGTAGTCAAGGTTCCACAATGTCTTTTAATTATACTCTTGCAATGCAATCAGGAAAGCATACACAGGAGAGCTGTATACCCGACAGAGAGAGATGGGAGTATGGGGGAAGAAATGCCGTGCCTGAATTCCCACTGGATTAATGTAAAACGAAGTATAATGTAGGGTACACATCTCCCCACCCCACCCCCCCTCCCAGCTGAAATATAAGAAAAAAAAATAATTTGAAAAAGTGTATTTGCTCCCAAAGTCTTGTATCCATAACATATAAAACCAAGTAAGATATGAATTCTATTTGATGTGAATTTTCAGTAACTTTTGTTAAGTCAGCATCTTCTTTGTTACAAGAAATCAAGCTCTTAAATTGAAAGGTGTTTTTCCAATGACTATTGAGTAGAAAATGCAGGAGCTGTCCTTTAAAACCGAGACAGGAACCTCTCCTTTCTTCTCCGTGGAGATTACACTAACCACAGGGCTACAGTTATGCTTCTTCTCATCCTTCTATTCCCTTTCATTTTCTAAGTTTTCTCAACATTAGCGATGAATACATGAGACTTCTGTAAGAATGATGTCTAGACTGTGTGCCTAGACGGAGCTCACTCAGAAGCTTGCTTCCCTTGCAATCCTCATGATGGGGAGGCCTGCGCCTGCAGCCAGAGACATGCAGACTGACACAGCAAGGCCCAGAAATCTAAGATAATGAATGGTCAGTGAGCTACAGCTTAAGCTTAGCTAGGAATATGGGCACCCTTAACCTCGTGAACGTTCTCAGAGTTACTCTGCTTTTAGTGAGCTGCAACTCCCGCTCTCACAAAGGTGTCTCTTTGTAGCCCAGGAACATGAGATTTGTGGCATATCTCTCATCCCCACACACACTTTCTACTGCCCGGGAGGCCTGACTCCTGACTGAGTGCATCTTATGCTGAAATATGTCAATTAGTTCACAGCACACCGAGTTGGATGCCAGTCCAAGTACCAGATGCTTGAAAGCTAAGTGACGTCATTGTCTGCGGTGCTCATACAGAATTCCCTTTTTACAATCACCATAACATCGTAAAATTCAGTTAGATAATTCCAAACCTTTAGTTAAAAATGCATCTAACCTGAACCAAAATGAAAATCAAAATTAAATTTGTTACACACATAAAAATAAAAATAGAAAGCAAAGAAAGAGAAACAAAACAAACAGAAAAAAAAGTTCCTGAGATACCTTTCCCTCCTTCTTGCAATAATATATCTGAATAATAATAATATGCTTTATTTAAACTTTACAGCATAACTGTAACTGAATAACAAGAACATATGCATAATAACTTTGACCTGGATGTTTGAATAGGAGATGAGACAGCTACTTAAGTTACCTGGAAGTACTGCCACGTAAATAGCTAGTGCTTCATAAATGCTGTCACTCAAAAGGCTTTTGGCACCTCTCAGAGCCCTCTCGTTTACTTCCTTTACACAGCAGCTCTCTACACTTAAGCTTAGTTTGTCCCATAGTTTAATAGAGGAAGTAGTGCCACTGTTCATATTTCAGTTTTTCTTGTACTCAAAGAAATCATGTTATCAAAATGGTAATATTTTCTTTTGAAAAGGAATAACTTAACTTTATGATTTCATGTGAGTATACATTTTTTCCGGTTTTGTTTGCAATGTTCTAAAATTAATTTTAATGACACATTTATCTGATAAATCACAGGTAAGTGTTATCCAAGTATTTACCATAATTTTTGTGATTTTTGTATGAATATTTTTATTACTCATAATTATCCATGAATTTCTTTGAGCTCCAAGCATTTTACATAAACAATCACTGACTGGTTTTCTCTGTTCTTGCCAGTTAATTAGACTTACACGTGAGCGGTTGGTATGATTTAGCTAAATAATCACCGTAAAACTCCAAGCTAACATCAGTAATTGACTGGTATATTTTTGATATATTTTCTAAGTTTAAAACCTTGGGCGGCGGAGAATCTGCTCTTTGAACAAATAGAAGTTCAAATAAGGAATTAAGAGTCATAAGTACGGTTCATGAAAATTTGCTTTTTAATTAAGAAAAACTTATGTAGATTTTTTTTTTATTGAGTTGTCTCTTATTCCAAATGGCAGCATGTGGATCCCAGTTACTTCTTGGATCTTTTTAAAAGACTGCACATTTTAACCTTACCTAAGGCTAAATTCCCAGTCTGCATGCGCATCCTGTCTCTCTCCACTTCCTAATTTTTCAGCTGGGTGATTGTCAGGTGTTAACCAGATCAGAAAAAAAGCAAGCCTTAAAGATAATTAAGACCTTACAAGTTTCAGGGATGGAGATCCAAATTAATATCCCCAGGGAGAGGAATGTGGGTAGAATTCAGGCATTCTGAAAGGAGCTGGCTGGGCTACTCAGCATTCATGGAGCTGCAGACTGAGCACAGATCTTTTGTCTCTCAGCCGAAGAGGGTAATAGGAGACAAGAGCAATAGGGAAATTGGGGTTGCAGCTGAAATTGGTGATCTTACAGTACAAAGAAAACAAGGCTTCCAAAGGAAATCTGGCTTTATTAGTTCTAGCTCCTGGAGCATCGTGTTTCTGCCAGTTGGCAGTTTGTGTGGCTTTTTAATTTAAAAGCCAAGGGTGTTATCATTCCAGTTTTATCAGACTCCTAAGAGTTTAGGTGCAAGAAAACTAAATAAAATGAAGAAAAAAATTACAGATAAAAAGAAAAATGTATATTCTTTTATAGGAAAAATGTATATTCTTTTACGGGATAGTCCTTTACTTAGGGGAGAGCAACACTGTATAAGACTAATAATAGTTTATACTTCTGGAAGTTAATGCAGTGTGCACAATCAATACTTGAACCAAGCTGCAAGGAAGTGTCCTCATTAAACCTTCATTTGTAGTTCACAGCTACAGGCTTCAAAGGGGTAAACTTGTCTTTAAAGCTTTCTGTGTTAGAGCTTACACAGGATTTTTCACCAAACTGATGAAAATAGTTGAGACTTAAAAAAAAAAAAAAACAACAATAAAATAATCAGAGGTGGATTAATCCCACTCTGACACAATAGGTTAAAGCCAAGAACGTGTTCAATCCCATCTTCTTCACATAGAGAGACGATTTATAAGTATATATATGCAATACTTGTTATATTTATTTATCAATTTACTCCTCTCAATTTTCTTGAATTGTCTCCTTACTCTAACTAAAATGGGAACTTGAACAAAACATCAGATACGTGCAAAATGCAACGCAAGCAGCATATTACTGATTCTAGAACCATCTGGTAGATTACACTGAAGTACATGGCTGTATCAAAGAGAAATTAAAAAAGGAAAACTTAATATCACAAATTATTGCCATGCTTTGTCACTTCTTTCTAGCACTGGATGCAGACAAAAGTAAAAAATCTGCCGTTTATTGAGCTACCAGAAATGAACTGAGAAATGGTAACAATTATATTTGATCCTCTCTGGTCACATCCTAACTTTTATAAAGCTGCTACAGTCTCTGAATGAGGACAGAGCAGTTGCTGTGATCCCAACAGAGTTTACAATCATCCACCTATTATTAGTATACCAGGTGCTCTTGCAAGATTTCGAAAAATGTCATTATAACTTAAAATAATGAGTCGTGATCTGTATGAATATACTTGCAATCTTGCACAGAAAACAAGAAATTCTGAGGTTTTAACTGTTGGACTGTCTATTGTTATGTCCTATCCATTTTAAAGGAAAGCAGCTACATGTGCAAAATATCATCAGACATATGATCAGACAGCAAGTTATTCCAGACAGCTACTGTAAAACTATGCAACATCCTCTAAAGAAATAAAAATGAGTTGACTGACAACTTTATAATGGAAATACAGTTAAAAAAGGCCTTTCTCAAACGATGAATGCTTTGAAACTCTACCCTCCCATCATGTTCTACATGGTGTGCAACCTCACCGTCAGACATCACAGAACTAAATGTTGTAGTATGTGGCTATGACTGTGGTTACGATGTTGCTAGACGAAAAGCTGTAGAAAATGTATTCATCCAATATATGTATTTACACCTTCATTTTTTGAAATTGTTATTACAGTGATCCTGAACCAGGATGAAGACTTAATTCACTTCTAAGATATTCACACAAATCCTCAAAACCAAGCCTGACACTGATCTACCTGTATACCAAAATGCTAACCCCCAAATTAGTAAGACTCCATCACATAGTTGATACAGAAAGAAAGAAAGAAAGAAAGAAAGAAAGAAAGAAAGAAAGAAAGAACGAACATTGATAGAGCATAGCCATTTATGCAATTCTGCTAAATTTTGGCCCTCTTCCTTCTCTTCTCCGCTCACTCCTCTGATTAACAGTAGCCAAGGAAATCAGTGACAATCCTAACATAGCTGAGGAACTTCTACACGGCACCACTGCTCATTCTTTAAGCAAGAGGTTCATACACTACGCATACCAGCCTTTCTTTTTTCTGGGAGTGTTCCTCTGCTGAAAATGCACGATTTTGTTAGGCTGGTGCCATGATAACACCCCTATTAACATTTCTTTTGAAGCTTTTCTGGTCCTTTAAACTGACATACTTCAAGAACACATATGGTTAAGAAATACTAAAAAAACCCCAAACATTACTTATCATATAGTCATAAATGATACATGACAGTTGTCTGACTGTAGTCTGAATAGGAAATAACTGCAATAATGTAGTTAATTCTGAATGGCAGCCGGCTAAGTGACTCTTTATGGCAATGTCTTTAGATTAAATATGTGTAATCCTTAAATAATTTCCTTAGATCCTACACATATTTACAGCTTCTAAACTGTCCAAGTCAGGTTAAATATTTTTTGTATCTGAGTATGTACATTATAGTGTTCTGTGTTATGGTGCTGTAAATATTCCTGAGCCACAGGTGGCTATTTCACTATCTACTCTTCTGTTTTCAACACTGAAAACCTCTTTAGGCACACTGGATGTCTCAAGCAGGACAAATCAGCTGAGATAGCCTCAAATGACCTGAAAACTTTTGCAGTACTGAACTATGTGATTTAGGCAGCGTTATGGAACTACTACAGCTGCTACGTTATTCCTGGACTGCCCTGTGGGTATCAGAATTTCTGCAGTGCTGTGATTTCACCCTAGGCATGCTTCCCAAACCAGAAGGGTCCCAGAACACAGCCTCTAGCTATCTTCCTTAATTCCTACACTTGGGAAAGTTTCATCTTGCCATATTTGGGGCTTTATGATAAATTTATACCGTTCTATGGAATTAGCCATTCAGCCAACAGAAAGTAACAGGAATTGGGGACAGATTCTTGTTTGTTGTCAGGAAGCATTTCTCTCTCTAAAATAGTATTTTGAAAGACTGTTTCATATAGTTTGAATAGGGAGCACATGCTAATGTTCTATAAATGCTTATAAGTCTAGAGAAATCAGTGTTGTTAAATACCTCAAGTTATTATTCAAAAGAAAAAAAAAAACAAACACCTGCAGATGTGTGTGTGGGGGTTATACTTTGAAAAAAATGGAAACCCCTCAGGTCAACACAGCTTTTTGAAACAAGTTTCTTTGCACCAAGGAACCGCTTTCCCCATGTGGTCACTCACCAATATTTATAAGGGAAGGTCACTTTGAATGCCACCAGCAGACGAAAAAACAGGAGGGAAGGAGGGTTTTTCTGTCTTCACTGAGCTGGCTGATTCTGCCAAAGTGATAGCCGACATTGACATTACACAAGGGAAAGGTCGGAGTCTCACAGTCCCAGCTCTGCTGCAGAAACAAAACAAAACAGAACAAAACCAGGAATAAAAACATATGTGTATAATTTTCAAACAAAAGTAATGCCAAAACATTAAAACTCTGATCTCTGCAATACAAATAGTGCTTTAATCTTGGCTTTGAAAGAGTTATCTCAAATCTGCTTTAAAAAGACGCCTAAGAAATTGAATATCCTTCTGTAAAATTAATCGATCACTTTGAGGGTTTAGTGGAAGGAAATGGCCATAAACATCTTATGTACGCAGCTGGTGGTAGAAGGCAGACAGCAACGACAATTCTGTTAAAAATAAGGAAAATCTGACATTTGAAGTGAAGATTGTACGCAGAATACATGGCAGGGAATGACAGGAAATTTTATAGGTGAACATGGCCTATGGAAAACTTAAGGGAAAGGTGAAGGATTAACGAGGGATTCCTATTTATTTATTTCATTTTTCTAGCATCTATGTGAATTATTACCTATACGCCTGATACGTCCTAAAAGAAAAAACTGTGATGAATAAATAAACAGCTCTAGAAATCTTCAATAGGGTCCTTTACCTTGCAGGGAATATTATCATTGGCTTTTGATACAATTTCTGCTGCAGGGAAAGACTTTCAAAGCTCAGAATGCTGAAGTATTGCCAGGCACTCAAAGACCCCCTGCTGTGCGCGTCAAACTAAGAAATCTCTCTGAACTCGTCGAATTAAAAGTCATCTCTCTCTCTCTGCAACCCCTGCATGAGCTGGGAAGCTCTGTCCTCATTTTTTTAGGCTGTCCACGATAAACAAATGGAGCCTGGAGCATCTTTATTCTTTTCAGGCACATAATTAAAATTCTTTAAAAAATTTAATTGAAGGCAATGAATTTCAAAAGGAGGTTCTAGTTATCAACGGCGCTAGAACAGTTTCAGTAGGCCATACTGCCTTACTATTCAATTTTGTTTCAAAAGTAAAAGCAAAACAGCTTGTTAAGAACCTACGTAAATGTCTTTTATTTATTTATTTTGTTTGTACATCAAGAGGTTGCTCCAAACTTAAACATCTCAGCACGACTTAGGCTTTCTGGAATGTCATAAGACTTAATTACTGAAACAGCAGAGGAGTATACTATTAAAATATGAACAAAGTGGAAAGCATTCTTGGTTTTCCAAAAACATTATTTATATATCATCTAAAAAATTAAAGAATATATTTATTGAACAACTTGTATTTTCTTGGCAAGCCTCTTTCTTTCACCCAAACCATTGTGAATATTCACAACCTTGCCAATCTGCTAATGCATAGAACGCTCATTTTCTGTCATCGCTATTGCTCTAAAACATTGTAATAATTACTTCTAATAAGTATTTTGATGTTGCCAAGAAAAGAGCAAGTGCTGATACAATGAATAATTTCAAACAAATATAAAAGGAATGAAAAACTCTCTCTTCGTATTTGAATACCAGGTGTTATCACACAACATTAACAAAGGCAGTAGAAGACAAGACAGTGTTTCAGAAAGTTGTCTCTAAGGTAACTTCCTAGAGAGCTCAAAATGTAAACCCAATGTTTTTTAATATCTCTTTTAGGGTAACTTTCAGCATTTCTCTCTACTGAAAGCAAAAAGCTTCAGTTTTCACCTTGTTTTTCACATGCTGTGTTTTTAAACTGGTACTTCTGGCTATAAGTGACCATAGGAAACGTATTTTTTAGGGTTTTTCCCCAGAGAGAAAGGAGATTGAGATGTTTTAAGTAAAGTTATTTACAATCGTTGTAGCATTTAAAAAAGAAAGGTGTAGCAAGGCAGCACTACTCCCACAACTTCTGGGTAGCACTCTGCTTCTGATAGTTATGATGCCTCTGGGAGACCTGAGACAACACAGCTAACGTAGCTGCTTTTCATCTTTGTGGGGAGGAGGAAGCACAGTACGTATTCTGCATGGGTGAACAATTGTTCTGGCTGGTGGAGAGATAGAAAGAGGATCCAGGTAGCTCCACTGGAAAAGCCAAAGTAGATCGAGCATGAGCAAACCAAGGATTTGACTATACTATCAGGTAACAGCTCTGCAAGTCAGATGTTATTTCTTTTTTTTTGTTTTCCTTTAAGTAAAAAATTGTGCAGCATAGGGCACAGCCCATTCCAGAAGTCATGCTGAACAGGCAATACAGAGAACGGTGCACCAAGTTTAGCCCTCTATATTTTCTGCAGTTGTCCCTCATCACCTTAGCAGGCTTTCAATGCTCGGAGCCCAACATGCCTTCATTTCACACCCAGATCATGTACCCTATAGCTTCACGTTTATATTGCGCACATACAGTTTTCACAGACTGCACAGAGCCCACCCATTACGCTCTAATCTGGACAAAATTAATATCAAATAATGATTGTATCTTAGGTCCAGCAAGACACCATATTGGCACCAGAGCAGCAGAACCAAAGGCTATGACATATGTTTCTACCAGTGTGCTGTTTCCCAAGGTGCAAGTCAGCCATTACAAACAACCGAAAAAAAGCAGTCCCTACTATGCCTTCTGCATCCCTGTAACCTTACTTTGAAAAGTGTGCTCTTCTTAGCCTTCCCTTCAGACATACCAGGGTGATTTACAAAAACATATTTTATCACCCTTATTTTTAATTGTGCACAATATCTTAATGTGCCATGAAATCAACCAAAACCATATGCACAAACAACAAAAACACGTATCACCAAAAGTAATAAAATAAAACAAGTGTAGGCAAATTACTCTTTTCAAACTTCATTTCTGCTATAAAACTGAACGAATGCAAGCACTGTGATTACAAAAAGTAACTCATCTTTTACTATAATTTGCTCTGTAGAACGTGAAGGATATTGGACCAAAAAAACTGTAACAAAGAGACTGTGATATTTTAAGAAAAAAACAGTGTGGCCCAGCATGAGTATTTAATGTCTGTTTGCAGAATGCGTAAAGGTTTCTTTAAGTTCGCTGAGCACTCATTGTAAAGTTTAGGGAAGAGCAGAAGCTTAGAAATAAAAGCCTACTGAAATAAGAGTCACATTTATGAACAAAAGTGATCAAAGTCTACTTGGCTGCCAATGTCTTCAGTTTATTCCACTGCAGTACACATATTACTTGATTGAAAAGTGTGTGGATATAAGGCACCCAGGTCTCTGCCTACTGTCATTGGGCCTGAAATTCTCATTTGTTATGTGTGACTTCTGTATTGATTTCTTTTTCCTAAGAAGCAGGAGCTGAAGTAATATTTATAACATTTGCAAGCACATTTACAACAGAATAAATTCATATTAATTCTCCTCTCCCCTCCAAGCTAAAATTATTAAGAGCTGTGATAAACTCAAAATTATCCAAATTTGTTTCCGCTCATATACTGATAAAATGACAGTGACTTTATACAGTCATATTCTACATTTTTACACATCTTGAGGATCTCAGACACCTTTCCTAGTGGAGAAAAAACCCTGCTTTTTATACCATTGTCACATAAGAGGTTAATGCAAGTAATATATTCCTTCAAAAGACACTCACTGCTTATAAACAACTTCTTCTCATATGCCATGAAACTTATATGTAACTTGGGTACAAAACTAGGATACCATACAGTAAAACTCTCCAAGATACAGTTTTGATCCAATAGTTCAATGTTCTGTAGATAAAACAGTTGGCAGATGTTGCCTTGATAATTTGATATGAGGTATTGCTATTTCAGAAGATGGCAGAGCAGGTAGTAAGTAAATGCAAGCCCAAATTATGAGTTCAAGGAAAAGTATAAGACCAAGGCAGAGTGTTTCAGCTGCTCTCTCTCTGTTTTCCAAATTAGCTTAATTTCCATTTCTTAAGACACAACTTCCTATATACTGTACAAAGTTAGCATACACCAGAATTTTAAAATTTTAGAGACTGGAATGTTCCTCCTTATTATTCCTGTGTCTTGATCATTTAGATTAATACAGATTCATGGCTTTTTCACTGTACTGTTAGATCATACAGTCCGTAATTACAACAAAATATAACTTTATATGATAGATTTAAAGCAGAGATTAAAACAGAATTATGAGGGGACAGAAGGAGGAACTCCTTAGCAAAGTTGGCTGTCAAATGACAACCTGGACAGATTCAATTAAAAATATTAAAAATACAAACTTAATCTTGTAAACAGGTTCAATCTCTCAGATCAGTACTGATTTTACTGTTCCGTATGAGGTAGTAATCACAAAATAACTTAAAATATTCAAGAACTATTTTGTCTTGCCTTTTCTCTCCCCTATGGATGTGGGTAATATGACCCTCTCCTCCAAAAAAAAAAAAAATTAGAAAGTATCTGAAATACCCCAAAATTTCACTTACAATATATCTTGAATGAGATATTAGCTGATGGAAATGAGGAAAATAGTTAATAAAATAGAGCCTGGTATAATTATCATACACGTAATCCAGTTAGTAGGCCCAAGGTATCAGAAACAAGTTTCGATTAGGAAAGTAAAAAAAAAAAAATACTACTTTTCTGGTAATTCTGTCTGTTTATAAAATTACAGTACTGAAAATAATTATTAATGACGTGAAGTAAAAGTTTCTGATGAATTTTTAGAGGATCCATTTAGCAAGCATGCCATCATATCAGGTGCGTATTATAGAGTGTAGGAAGTCTGACGGCCTGTTTGTCACAAAAGCAAAGAAAGGAATTGACAACACTTGACAAAAAAAATAAGCCTGTGTCAAAGTAACTTATTCCTGCAGTATCTGTATGTATTTGCTGCTTTCTTTGGGTTGCTATTCTCTCACGAATACCCCTTCCCTATCACTTGTGTAGGAACTTTGAGGCCTATAATCACTCCTATTCCTAAGTTTCATTGCTCCATATTTTGCTAAAATCCATGTAGACTAAATTATTAATTCTCATTCCGTGCTGTTCCTGAAAGCTTTGACAACTAACACTTCTGTTCAAGCAAAAGCACTCTGTATCACTTCAGTGATGTGAATGGTACTCTCTGGATATGAAAGCAGAGTAGCCTGACAGATAAGTCTCTGCTGCATTTGTCAGGAAGAAGGGAAGAAAATCTACTTTGCCAACAAAAAATTTCCAGCTCTTGATAATGTTTGATTATAGGATTCTTATAGTTAAGATGTTGCCAATCTGGTGGAATGGAATACCTTCAAAAAGAGTGAAGAAAACCAAAGAGCATAGGGCAGCTGTGCTGTACCTAAGAGATTGAGAATGGGGTGAGAATGGACTCACTCCATTTTACCTGGAGAATTTTCAAGGGTTTGTCTGTACAAGGCCCAATTAACGTAGGCAGGCTTCTTTCAGGGAAGCTGAAATCTACCCTTTTGATACAAATGTTCTTTAAATGGTAAAAATCAATGGTGAAAGATTCTCACACACTGAGTCTCTACGCTGCTCTTCATTCTCACATCCACAATGCAGCAAAATGGGAATACAACTTATAGAGAAGGAATACACAGATATGCCAAATACACTTTTATATTTGTTCTCTTTAAAACATATTAATAACCAGTGCTGTTCTTAGAGTTCATGATTGTAATATCTTTTTCCCTGGATATGTTCTGCTATTTTTGCAGTCAATTTAGAAGTTCTTTGAAACAAATTGCACTGGCAGCTTCCCCTTTATACAGTTCAGCCACTGATAGCACAGAGTTTATCTGTCAAATTGAAGAACAGAACAGGGAACTGACATAGTTATGACAAGCAAACGCTTTATACTAGAAAAGAACTTTATGTTGTTGATTGTCGCACACAGTCAAGAATGCTGTGCTACATGTTCCTGTAAATAGATCACATATGTAAACAAACTGAAAAGTACATCTAATAACTACAGCTCTTATTTTGAAGGTAGAAAAGTTCCATGTACAAATTGAGACATACATCTATGTTAGCAATGTTTCCTTTTGCCTCAAGTTTCACAATTAAAAATCCTTTTCCTCTATGATGTATGTGCACTTAAATGATCAGATTCATCAAAACATTTCAGTTCAGGAAATGCAGAACTGAATCCAACACTAATTAAAACTAAGATTTTTAAAGACAGTTTTACAGAATTTACTATTTTAGTCCTGTCAATTACTCTGAATGCAATTTATTATATACATTCCTAAATATTATCACATAATATTTTGAATTAGAAATACAAGTATATTTCTGGTGTAATATTACACTAGTCATTAAATACATTATTAGATTTAAAACAATCAACATGTAGAGGAAAAGTAAAACATTGTTCTGAAAAGCTTTATGAGAGCCATGGAAGTGGTAAATTTCAAAAAGTGATGAAGCATGGTATTATGTGTCTTCTCCTGAGACAACATTGTTTCCAAGCCAGCACATTATAGAACAAAATAAAAAAACTTTTTTTAAAAAAATCTTCTTTAAAAAAAACCATTTGTCACCTACTTGTAAGTAAAATGTGAATTTCTAAGGGTAATCATAAAATAGATTTAACACACAACTTATATTTTTATATATTTCATCTATGAAAAAAATATACACATATTGGAAACTTTTCCAACTCTGTTTTTCTTCCACCAGAGTATGGTTTCCAAAACAAAACCTTTCACAGGAAATCATTATTTTGAGTAATTTCCTTTAATCCTTACTAGAAGTTAATGTAATCATGGTGAAATACTTTGGGAAGGAACTGATCCAAATCTGAACGTCTGATCTGTTAAACATTTTGAAGTTAGTCTTTATGGCCTCAGCCACTATCATATGCTATTTGCCATTCAGATGCCATATATTCCCTGTAACCAAAACAGACTAGTTTTGCCAGAACTCATCAGCCTAGAAATTCAAAGTCTGGAGTCTGCTTGACAGGTAGCTAGAAATTCACATGTGGTATGGAGAAAGTGATCTGGCAACAATTAATTCATTATCTCTTCTAATACAAAGATTAGGGAATATTACATGATTCTAGGGGGTGACAGGATCAAAACAAACAAAGAGGGTACATCTTCTCATACAAATAAGCGATGAATGAAGGAGACCCATTCAGGGGAAAAATGAATGGCAGTGGATTCAGACACCTATGTGGAAGTAGGCTGGGAGCTATCAATGTATACTTGCCCTGTTTTCATACTATTCCCTAGGTATTCATAATTGATCAAACACAATATTGTGCAAGACAGGGCTTTGATCTGATCTCAGTACTGTAAGTTTTTCATGTGTTTATGCTGTACCTCAGTTTTTCCTATAGCTAAACTGCAAAGATTTATCAGGGGAGACACATCCCTACTGGTATTCTGACAGAATGCGAAAACATTTTTTACTGAACCACTCTGTAGTTTTATTGTAGCTATATTTTCAAATGCAGCAGTTGAAAAGAGTTAACTATCATATTTGGCCTAAATTACACACTCCGAATTCAATTTTTTCATGACCTCTAAAGTCAAACATAATCCAGTACAAAATTTCCAATTCATATTTCTGGTTTCTTAAGTATATAAGCTTTATCTGATAGTCCGCAAAATGCCCGAATAACCTTACTGTGGTTATATTGGTTTATTTCTTTCATTTGCATGTTATCCATTGATAAAGGGACAAGAAAATTCTGAAATGGGGTATCATTACAATAACTTTTTTTAAAAAAAATATGGGTTTTTAATTATTGTACTAACAGTTCCAGGCAAGAGAGCATAGGGACATGGTGAAAATTATACATTAACTTACAAAATCTCATTATATTGTTTCAGGCATTTCATTGTAAACCAAACTGCCTCAATATATATTTAACAATGTTAAGACTTCATAAAGCATTAGATCTAAAAGCTATGAGCGATTAAGTTCTATTTTGTTTATCATTAAGAGGAAGTTTATGATTTATTCATCTTTGTTACTCCTTCCTGTATATAACTATAAATTCATTTAAAAAGGAAAGATCACAGTTGAATTTGAACTACCAGACTAAGCTCAGTCTTAAGTCACCTAAGGATACACGGAATTAAAGACTTACTGAAAGCAGCAAAAAAATGTATTTCAATGTTCTAGACCCACTGCACTTAGTTCAGAGAATCTGTGTCAAATAAGCACAAATCATGACATGAGCATTGCGCCAGAAACAAAAAAAAACCAACAAAACAAAACTATGGGGAATATGCAGAGTAACAATCAACGATATATATCTCATATAACCAGTTTTGTTGCTATCAATATAGCATGTTCCCATTTCAAGTACTGTGAAACATTAAACATGTGTTTATTGGTTTTCCTAAAGGTTACCATTTTCCTTAGCTTTTCCATGAAAATTGTCAGTTATACCACTTTAAATGATTTTTAAGTTTCTTAAAAATACTTGTTAGATCTAATGAAATACCTAAATATTTAATTCATGAAAGTATTTATTCAGTAATCATAAATTAATCAAAACAAACACAGCACCTCATTAAGAATTTGCTTTTGTTAATCTGTATTCTTTATTTCATATTATTACTGAACTGTATCTTCCTGAAAAACAGTATCATAAGGCACTAACTTTTCACTTATTTTTTTTCATACAAATCTTTTAAGCTTGCTTCTGATGTAAAGCTATTGAAATCCATCATAAAATCCTGTTGATAACCTATGTAGTACCTCATTAGGCCATAATATTCCTTGACTCCCAAGAAGAGCAACATAAAGGGGATATACTGTTTTACAGTGCCTCTCTGAATAGGCCCTCTAGTGTGAAATAAAACAAAGATATATATTTTTCAAACTTGGCAAGTATTTGAAGGTACTGGTATGAATGAAAACACAAATGTACAGCACCTTAAGGGATTGTGGATCAAAACACTCTTGGGGTTTGCCCTGAAGTTCTATGACCAGCCATCTCTTTCAGTTGATCTTTTCAAATATTGGAAGAGTTTTTTCAACCATCTAAAAAAAATCCTAACTTCAAAAGATCTGTAAAGACAATGTTATGTCTTCAAGTAACGTAAGAAGTTTGAAACGGTTTCATCTAACAAAATGGGTACTTTTTTGTAATATTTTTATAACAAAATCTGTAACACATTCCTGTTGAGAACTCTCTTATAATCTTTCCTATCTACAAAATTCATAAATATAATTGCTTACATTTATAGGGACAATGCCACCACAATACCTTGAGATTAATTTTTTTTTTACATAAAAGTGCTTTACAGCTAAAATATCACAAAAAATAATCCACTTTACCTATACACGTATATGTGGCTCTGAAGACTTTGTATAGCAGAGATCTAAATATAGAGCACAAGAGAATTAAATAAAATTCAGAACAAATTAATTTCACCAGAAAAGAGGTGCCAGGGTGATTAATTTGCTTTGTTCATACAGCACTGAGAATATATAAAATAAAAACCTTGTTTGCAAATGTTTACTCTATCAAAAACATCATTAGACTATACTTCCTAGGCAGCATGCAGAGTAAACTAATGCATACACAGTCTGCAGGTGTTGATTGGACATCTTGGTTCAAAATGAAAACACAAATGTTGCTACATCTAAATTGTCCCCTTTATACTCTAGAACTAGAGTTAATGAATTCCAGTGGGACAAAGAAACACAGAAAATTTAAGATCCATTGAAAAATACAGGCTGAAAAGCAAAGAAATGGGAAAAAAATAGGCACTGCCTGTGCTTATATAAATTTTGGTTTTGTCTCAGCCTGTAATAATGAATGTTCCTCAAGGTATTTGCTGTAAGTACAAACTTAAACTACCTTTTACAGAACACTATATGCAAACACATACTCAGATTTACTGCCCCAGCTACAAGCTGAATATTCCTTAATGCTAGACAAGTCCACCTACATGGCTTGCAGAAACTTTTTGTAATATAAATAGAAGTGGGTCCATGTGAACCTCATCAGATTCAACAAGGCCAAGTGCAAGCTCCTGCACTTGGGTCACTGCAAGCCCCAGTGTCAATACAGGCTGGGGGATGAAGGGATTGAGAGCAGCCCTGCTGAGAACTTGGAGCTATTGGATGAAAAATTGGACACGAGCCAACAACGTCTGGTTGCAGCCCAGAAAGCCAACCGTATCTGGGCTGTATCAAAAGAAGTGTGGCCAGCAGGTTGAGGGAGGTGATTCTGCTCTTCTGCTCCACTCTGGTGAGATCCCACCTGCAGTATTGCGTCCAGCCCTGGGCTCCTCAGCACAGGAAAGACATGGACCTGTTGGAGCAGGTCCAGAGAAGGGCCACAAAAACGATCAGAGGGATGGAACAGCTGTCCCATGAGGAAAGGCTAGNGAAGTGTGGCCAGCAGGTTGAGGGAGGTGATTCTGCTCTTCTGCTCCACTCTGGTGAGATCCCACCTGCAGTATTGCGTCCAGCCCTGGGCTCCTCAGCACAGGAAAGACATGGACCTGTTGGAGCAGGTCCAGAGAAGGGCCACAAAAACGATCAGAGGGATGGAACAGCTGTCCCATGAGGAAAGGCTAGGAGAGTTGGGGTTGTTCAGGCTGGAGAAGAGAAGGCTCCTGGGAGACCCTACGGCAGCCTTTCAGTACCTGAAAGGGGCCTACCAGAAAGATGGGGACAAACTTTAATAGGACAAGGGCTAATTGTTTTAAACTAAAAAAGGGTAGATTCAGACTACATATAAGGAAAAAGTTTTTACAAGGAGGACTGTGAACTACTGGAACAGGTTGCCCAGAGAGGTGTGTGGTGGTGCAGACCCTGCTTCCCCCTACCCCCGGGTCACATTGCAATGTCAGACCAGCCAACATTGTACGAGAGCAAAGAGCTGGGATAGTTTGGCACTCCTTGATCCTGTCTGCTGATGCAGTCAGTCGAGACATGAAACAATGTGGTATTCCCCCATACTGGGAAAAGCACAGTGAGTTAGGATGGTGAGGCACTCCCTAACCACACCTGCAACTCCTGATGCAAGTACAGTGAGTTGGAGTGATTGGGCACTCCCTGACTGCACCTGGAACTCCTGCTGCCCAGGAAATGCACCTGAAACTCCTCCTGCCTGGATCATAGCCCACTCTGAGAGGTGCCAAGACTACCTGATAAGAATTATGGCCACAATGAAAAAACATTGACCAAAGTCAATCATCTTGCCATCCTGTAAGCAGCGGTCCTGAAGCAAGACCCTTTAAGCTTTATGGGACCGCAGCAGGCTGTGGCCGTGTATCTCCCTCCAAGCTGGGACGCTTCTCAGGGTAGTTTTCATGAAGTTCCGCAAAGTAATTTGGATCCTTCACCAGCGAAGGAAAGAGTGAATCATTCGCTGTGTTCCGTTTTTTCATGAAGGCTTTCCACAGACTGAAACAGTGAGTAATTCACTATTGCTCAACTCTGTGGGATTTTCGAAGGCTATTGGGTACCAAATTCATTATAATCTTTGAAAACAAAACATCTTAATCAAAGGTAAACCTTTATATCTGCCTGTGTATGTGTGCATGGTCTTTAATTTAGTAAAGTTTGAATCTTTAGTTAAGTTACTATAATAAATTGACGATTATTGATTATTGACTATTGCTAAATCACATAATCTAGTTTTATGATTTACCGTAATAGTGTTGCTACCTTTTACTGCTGCCATTAATTGCTATCACTCACATTTACATAACATCCATATATATATATGTTAAATCACTTTCACTGAAATCCCAACACCACACTCCTTTAGTCATAAACAGTTGACCAAGCCTGGGACTAGGAGTGGGATTCAGCCGCACCTAGACTCCTGTCTCAGAAGGAGTTTAGAAAGCAAGGGGGCCCTTTCTGAAGCTCATGACTCAATGGGAGGGCTTTCCTTATACCTTTTCCCCTAAACTCTGTATAGATACATGTATCACTCCAACCTGATCCTGACCTGATTTCCCTATCCAACCACCGCATAAATCACTTCTCCCCACCCTCTCACCAATCACTGTGACAGTTGCACCTAAGCACCACTCTGACCCAATTCCCTCTCACAATCCCATCACATAGTAAGTGACAGAATGAATCTTGCCATTGAATTCTGTAAAGTCGTGCTTTTTACAAACTTATATTAAAATCACTGTTCCCTCATATCTTTGACGGTGATTCTTTGAGCGACCGTTAAACCTTAACCACTCTCCCCTGCAACAAGGTGGTAGATGATCCCTCATGGAAACATTCAAGATCAGGTTGGATGGGGCTCTGAGCAACCTGATCTAGTCGAACGTGTCCCTACTCATTGCTGAGGATTTGGACTAGATGGCCTTTAAAGGTCCCTTCCAATCTTATCTGTTTATGATAAATCAGAACCATATTTTGTTTGGTGAATTAAAGAATACATACTGACAATTAGGCCCCTTTGATCCTTATCAAACTATAATGCTGAGAACAGAATATTTTTCTCTGATGAATAACCTCCTCTGCATAGAGGTGGGTTCCTTCTTATGTTGCTTTTACGTAGCTATCTGGAGACAGTTTCATATTATTTTGGTCTGACATTTTGCTCTGGTTCAATATAAAACACTTTGTTTTAAAACACACCTGCATGATTCCTGGGAGAATCATGCCCATTGGTATTTTCCAGTGTCTGAAAGTTTAGGCTTTAAAACATCAACCATAGTTGTATTACATTTACAGTTCCATTTGCTAATATGTTAAATAGACCACTCTGTTTCTTAAGTTTAACAACCAGCTAACTCAACAGTGTCAGAAAATCAGGAAAAAAAAAAATCCTATTGTGGTCAGTTTTCAAATAGCAACCATTCTGAAGACTGGAAATGATTACTATTAACAGGTTTTACAGACACAAAAACTACAGTAACCTTTCTAAACACCTTAAAATCCCCAAAAGCTAGGAGAGATCCCTAGTGTTGAAAATGTGTGAATGCGATTATTGTTAGCTCATGAAACTAACAGAAGAATCAACGGTATGCCAGGAAATCTCTAGCTTTTGTTCTTGCCCTTTTTTTAGGATGCAGAAAACAGTCAAATCCTAGCTTTGTGGGCAGAACAGTAATGCCCTTTCTACTACTGAATGAAGTGGCTAAGTGTCAAATCTGTTTTGTATTAAGTAGTTGTCCGCCACAGTCAGGATATTCCATGTGAAAGGCAATGCGCCCAGTGAACACAAAAGGTTTTCTAAGTTCTAAATTGATTCCTTCTCAGCCTTAACCTTTATGCTTTGGTATCTTCATCTGTTATAACGAAAAGAAATGTATTTGTCTGACTATTCTATTCCAAATAGGAGCTATATCCAGCATTTTTAGTACCGATTATATGTCATTAAAATTTGCATTTTTTTGCTGTTCCTTAATATTTGAACAATATCTGTATAACATCTGTAGCTACTGGACATTTTTTCAATTTTCTTCTATGGGTATGACAGAATCTAATTTTCAAATGCAGGCTGTGCCATCACTAACAATGTCTTTTAGCGTCTTACCATTATTGTATTAGCATTACTGTAATGAATACTTAAAAGAAGACTTTTCCTCTTTACTATCATTTTTATTTGTAATTGGAAAGAACATTCATGCTGAAACAACTCAAAGAGTAGGGCTACGCCTTTTTTTGACATTTCAGCTCCACTTTTGGGTTCATGTTACTATGTCAGCGGTCACAGTGGCTTCTTAAAACTTTCCTGGTACTGTGGAAGTCAAATTTGATGCTGTTTTTTAATACACCTCACACGGACAAAGAAAAGTCTGAATTGAGTTCTCAGTTTGTCCAGATTTCTACCTCCGACAGTGGATATTAACTGATGCCTACAGAAATTTGTGTACAGTAATTCTTCCCTGGTATGCTTTGCAAGCTTCTGCCGATCCCTAGCACACACATTCCTGTGCTAGAAATTAGACTAACGCCTTTTTGAGCTCAACTATGGTTTTGGCCTTCACAACATCATCTGGCAATGTGTACTAAAATTTAATTATGTCTTTACTACAGATTCTATTCCTTTGGCTTATAATTTCATTAGTTTCATTAACTATCCCATTTGAAAAAATGCAAACAAAATATTTCAGAATATGTGGATTTTATTAATAAAGAAGGTACACTCATGTTGTGCCTGACATAATTTACACTAACCTCATACATCACTCCGTCCTTTTCTTCTTCTAACCTAACCCTTGCATAATTATGATAGTGGATGACCTATGGTACAGAAATCTAAAAAAAAAAATTCAACAGAATTACAAATCATTACAAGTGATCTCATAGCTGTACTAGAAATAGGAAAAAACAGAGATTAAAAAGTGACTCGGTCTTGTCTGTACTGAAGATAAAAAAAACACTGCTACCATTCTGAGGCATTACTCTGAATATGACTGAGTGTTTGTATTCCTGGAAGGGGTAAAAACCAATAATACTATCCCTGACGGCCAATACAGCTTATTCCCACTGCTATGCTGAGTACGAAGGTGGATGTGGCTAAAGAACCAATCTTCATTTCTTCAATATGATGTCTGTAACTCTGTTATTTAATATTCAGAGATATAATGACCAAGCGGGCTCCCAAATGAGTCATAGGACAAGCAACATTATATAGTGTACGCAGTGTATGAAACCATGTTTCCTTACAGTGCAAAACACTACGTAATGAAAATGAAAAATATAAACGTTAATACTCACTGACCACAACAAACTGGTATAAAATCACTCCCTAGTCTTAAAAAGAAGTCTAGAATTAAACTCAGTAGTCAAAGAAAACTGGAAAGGAACTTCTAAGGAAAAGAATGTTTCTGCTCTTTTGGAGAAGCGCAATAAAAAGGTGCGCACGTACCAATTATTGTCTTTTTACAGCTGTTTGCAGCCCTCTACAGAACCTCTACTTAGGAGGCAGACTTTAACATGCCTCATAAAGCAATTTCTCCTTCAGTTTTGTGTCTTTTGCTTTCATTTGAGTACTTGATGCATAAAAAGCAGAGAAAATGGAAAGTACAGCAACCAGCGTATGTATATAGAGGCTTGAATGACTCCTATCCCAACAACAAATGGCAACCTAACACGGCAGTTCACAACACTAAGGCGAATAAAAGTTTCTATCACAGTGAAAACTAACCAAATATGCCACACGCTCTGGTCAGTGAAATCCAATTTCTACTCAAAAAACACTAAAATGTGTTCAATCTGTATCAATATTAAAATCAAAAAAAGTATTCATGAATCTCTCAAAAAACACTGAAATAGGCGGTAAAAATTATGAACTGATAGACTCCTTTCCCACAAATCTTTAGTTAAAATTTCAGAACAACAGCATCTTGCACAATAATGTAGTAACTCTGGTTTGAGATGGGGGCAAGTCTAAATAGTCAGTAACACCTTTCTGTTGTTTTGGTTTTTTAGAAGACACAGGCTTTTTCTCACACTTCTTCTCTTCCAAATGCCCAAGTTAGAGAAGGAATGCTTAAGCAAGAGTGTTCAGTATCAAATGAGAAGGAAACACACTTGCTTCTGTTTAGATAATCTCAAGATAAATTATTCAAAGTCCACATTACATTGATGTTCTGATGCTTGTATTTTTAGAGTTAATTTGATATGCAAACAACACAGGCAGGTTACATATCTGCTCATTCTGACATCTTTTAGCATGTGATACTGTACTTTAAAATAAATTAGCTTGAAGAATTGGATATTTCTTCATTTACAGATTGCTTTAGCATTCTACTTTTAAAATAATTTACCATAAATCATCAGAACATGAAGAAGTTAGCTTTAATCTCACTAACCTTAGGACTGTGACAGCTTTTGTAATGATGTTGACATTGCAAGTGCAACTTTCTGAAAATAAAACTGAGGATTCTTTTTTATTGAACTGACAGAGATAACAGTCATGGAACAGGAACTTATGACATAGTAGGGGCTAGTCTTCAGTTCAGGAAAATTTTTCAATTGTTACCTACCATTTGTATTTACATAGGAACAAAAACAGAATGGAAAATACAAAAACTATGCATGATTTTATTACACTTTGTATTTTTAAGTTTCAATCTGAGAAAATATAAATTCTTTTATCCACTTAGTTTCATCAAGGATATTGCTCTCAGGAACACCCTTTTCAACCAAGAGTATAAGAGAGGGCAGACTGCTTGGACTCGCTAACAATTCTGTGTTCTATTTCGTGTTCAGTAGAAAGCGTGGGCTTGGGTTAGATTTTACTATGATTCTTCTTACACTATTCCCACTCTCACACACACCTTCTCTTTTACTCTCTCCTAGTACGGCAATTTCTAGTCTCACCCAACAGATATTATTTATGTTTTATATTCTGTGTGTTCTTACCTGTGGTGAGTGTCCTGAATTTAATGTGGATGAGAAATGCAGAGCATACTCTTGCGTATGTTTTTTCTCACATTCAATCAAAGATAGCCTAATTCTTAAATCTGCACTTATCTTCCCTCCACATGTACTGGTGGAACTCCTACCACCATGTCTACCAAAATGCTCAGGATGCTTACACCAGAAATTTACTACCATTTCCACTTCCCATAGGAACTATAAGGCTGCTGAAGACCAGTATGTCAAACTGAGCATATGCTGGCTCTCTTGTAACAGAGAGTATTAAGGTTTATCAGGCTTCCAGGCTGCATTCTGGCCAATCATGACTAAATTGTGTGATGACATACTTGAGCTGCTGTCACACCCAGCTCTCCAGAGTCAATCATGAATTCATTAGAACAACTCTGTGAACTCCATCACAATCACAGAATGGTAGGGGTTGGAAGGGACCTCCGGAGGTCATCCAGTCCAACCCCCCTGCTAAAGCAGGCGCCCCTACAGCAGGTTGCACAGGAACGTGTCCAGGCGGGTATTGAATATCTCCAGAGAAGGAGACTCCACAACCTCCTTGGGCAGCCTGTTCCAGTGCTCTGGCACCCTCACAGTAAAGAAGTTCTTCCTCATGTTCAGGTGGAACTGCCTGTGCTCCAGTTTGTACCCATTGCCCCTTGTCCTGTCACTGGGCACCACTGAGAAGAGCCTGGCCCCATCCTCTTGACACCCACCCTTTAGATATTTATAAGCATTGATGAGATCCCCTCTCAGTCGTCTCTTCTCCAGGCTGAACAGACCCAGGTTTCTCAGCCTTTCCTCATAAGAGAGATGCCCCAGGCCCCTAATGATCCTAAAAATAAATGTTGTCATATGGAAATAAATTCCACTGCTGCAGCTATAATTATCCTTATTTGATACATGAAGAATAAGAGAGAGAGAAAAGCTAAGCAACTTGCAAAACAGTCATTGAGAGGTGTCACAGAGCATATGAAACTGTGAGGCTCTACAGGCTGCTTCGTCCCTAAACCATTTCACTCCCTTCCCTCCATGACATAAAACCTTTGTACTTTTTTTTACTGGTGTTCGGATTCTTGCATGGTTTTGTATCACAATAGTACCTGTGAGTCTTTCTTTCTCATGTAATAATAGCTTCCAGATATTACTATCTGTCCCTGCATTTTTTGTTCCAATGTGTTTTTCTTTCTTTAGCCCACATTCCTGTGCCTTTCTTACTTTAAGAAGTTTTAAATGTATGCGGCCAGTGCAACCGGGACACCTCTCTCCCAGAGTGCTAAATTGCCACTACAGCAAAGCAGGGCCTTTCAGTGCAGGGCTGCTGACAAGAGAAAGGCTGCTCTAGATGCTGATTCAGCACAGCTAGAGGAGACACAGGCAGGAAGCAGCAGGAACAACCAACTTGCATTAAACATCAGAAGTGGAAGATTACAGACCACTAGGGGGGATCAAACCCCATGATGTTATCATGTTCATGATCCCTGTACGTGTATTAATTTCCATTAATAGCACGGTATCATGATGATCTTTGTCCTGTAAGAGTCTGAACAGTGTTTCAAGGATATTATAGGATAACCCAGGATGAAAATAAAGAGATAATTAAGCAAAAGAAAATAAATATGGTTCTGAACTCTATCATATTTCAGTCCTAACAGCTACATTTTTTTAAGTTTGTTTATATATAATAACATTACAAAACATATAACATAAGCCAAGGAGGGCAAAACCAAATTGCTTTTAAAAATATCCAGCATAACGCAGCAATAGATAATCAGGCTACTGATTATTGATATGTGCCTTGGATAAATTACCTAAGAAAGGACGAAGCTGACATCTCCACTCAGCCACTCAAGAAGTCCACAGACTGCATACTACTAAGAGAACTGCATACATTACTGCTTTTTAAGTACAAACCCATAATTCAACATGTTTTGAAAAAATCCTAAGCTATTGAAAAATACTAGTGGAAAGATAGGAAACAGTATACTACATCAGCATGAATTTAGAAAGTAATTCTTCAGTAGATAGAAAGGCAGGATACAGTCAGAAGCAAACTTTATGACTGATAAAACACAATAAGGCTTAAGGCCCTTTAGAAGAGCTAGTAAATCTGAGTAGGTGACAGTGTGAAGTATGAGTACTTTCTAATACTATAGGATACTTGAAATGAGGGCCATGTATTCCTTTATTTTTAACTTAATATTTGCTATTTGTGGCCTTGTGCTCTCTTTGAGAATTAAATATTATTAAACTCCTTTAATTTCAGCTGCTTGCCTGGTAGTACATCTACATCCACCTTCACAGAAGACAAAAAGAAGCTTCAGCCACTGAATAGTCTCCTTTCATTTTGTATTAAAAAAAAAACTTTTTGTATTCGAAGAAATTTAGAAAACTGGTTCCTGATGTGTAGTGGAATTTTGGGGGTCTGGTTTTTACCTTCAGAAATCTACTGGTACTAATAAAGCTCATTAAAAAAATCAAAATAAAAAATAATCTTTTCTGACATGGCATTAAAAAAACCCCATCTTTTTCCCCAAAAGGGAAACACATGTCCTGCTAGAACAATTTTTAAACAATGCAATAACACAGGCTGTAGCAGAAATTCAAGTGGAAAGAAAGACTGTTTTGGGGTTTTTTTTTTACTGAAAGCCCTGATAATGTGAAACAACTAAATATTTTAACACAGAATTCATTACTAAACTTTTTTTTTTCTGAAAAAAAAGCTTATGTACTTTATCAACAAGATTGGCAAAAATGAAGACTTTTCTCCAGGTTGCTTGCTTAATATTTTCAAAGGTGTAATTATTGTAGTGTTCAACTACATGTCTAATTATTTGCTAAGCTATGAACATCAAAATTTTATCTGTTTTACAGTAGAAATTCAGCAGAAACAGTAGGTAATCATTGTTATGCTTGCCTTTTTTCTTCTAGAAGTTCACATCAATTCTGAGGTTCCAGAAATAATTACATACCTCTGGTTCCTCAGTAAGGCTAGTTATTTTCTTTTTCTTTTTTTTTTTCCCCCACAAAATTCTGTTGGAGCTATTACCCTAAAAACAGATTCTTCTTTTGTTAAGGAGTACATGCTTCTTTTTATTTCATTCAAGAATTTTAATAGAAAGGATTTAGCCCATCTCCTCTAACCGAAAAAAACCCCAACCCCAGACTATTCGAACAAATTCAATTCAACATTTAAAAATCAGTATTTCCAACATTAAAATATACAATATATTTCTTGACAATTGTTAAAGAATTTTGACCTATAATCACCAAAGCACTGCAGAACTTTTTTGCTTTTAACAGCAACAGTTTTGCAGCTTTCAAACCACAGAGGAACATTTTGCCTCCCCTGTAAGATATGATCTTTCTAGAATTATGTAATCTTATAAAACAAATATATTAATATTCAGAGATGTAGAACCACTTAAAAATGAAGCAAACCTGCACTGTCACACTTCATCTGATATATGAAACTTTCCAAGGGCATAAATCTGAGTTGCCTCTCAAAATCAGTGCCTACCCGATATCAATCAAAACCTCATTTCACGTTTTGATTTTATACTTTGTTAACTGCCTGGACTTGTTATATTAAATCTGCCTGTGTTGTAAAATACGTAGCAAGAGACTCTGTTCCTCAGGGAATTCTTCTAAGTTGCTGAAATATTTCCAACTCCAAAAATCCTGGGATAATTAAAAAGCTTTCCTAAGACCCTGGACTATGTTGTTAACTTTTCAAGTGCATAGCACACAAAGATAATTGTTTAAATATTTTTTCCATCCACAAAATCGAAGACCTCTCAGTTTTGGAAAATGAAAAATTAAATTCCCCTAAACTCCTTTACCTGCAGGATCTTTGGCCTAAATCTCTGTCCATCCGACTATATGTAACAAGAACAGTCACCATATCATGCTATAGATCAACACCTTGTTCCAAGGCTTTTGGAAATATGGCTTTTCTTAATCAGTGTGTCAAATTATTGTCTCCTTTAAAAAGCAGTTAACTGGTCGTACGAACGTCTTTTATGCTAGCACTACAGATTTTAAAATCGGTCAAAAATAACCCTTATAATAAAGACTAGATAGATAGTAGCTGTGCAATTTAAAATGACTTCCAAGATTTACAATCTCTTACATTCCTTAATAGAAAAAAGCAGAAAAAATACAGGATCATCAAAAGATCCCTGAGGAGATAACAAAACTTCTGCAGCAAACCCAACTCAATAGTTTAGGACCCTTCTGCCTAGACAAATGTTAAGTGAGATGGAGTATAACAGATCTCTGGGAAATCAATACTGGTATTTTCTGTTTTTCATATAAAATTACCAAATAAAAACCAAAAAAGAAAAATAACACGTACTTGTGTAAACAGGTCACAGTTAAACTGAGAAAATCACTGTAGTTGTGTGTTCTGGAAGTAAAAACTTTAGTGATAGGTTTGAAAACCTATCAGAAATTCATGGAATAAAGCCTTCAAAATATAACCTTCAGCTTGGGAAACCCCTCAGCTGTGGACTTGCCACATGCCAGAAAGTTTCATTTTATGCTTCATCTGTTCTTGTTCTTCCTAGGCATTTTTGACTGGCCACTATTAGAGACAGGCCATCAGACTAGGGGGTGCTTTAATCAAACTGACTATAGCCAGTCTTTTGTAAGAACTTAAGATTTTAAGAAAATTGAGATTTGGAGGTTGTTTTTTTTTTAATCTTCATTTTGCATATACTATAAAACCCATCAATTTACATTTAAAATTACTGAGGTAAAATACGTATTCTCACTTCTTGCTAACTCTTGCTTCAGTAAACATCCGTATTACATTGTATAGCTTATTGTTGCATTTTCTGTGATGCCAATAGAAATCTGATCTGTTACCAGGGGTCAGGAGCGGGGGGGGTTCCAGTCACACTGTAACAAGAAAGAAGTTAATTGTTGATATTTTACTACTAGAAGTAAATTAATGTCAACAGTATTGCCTTACTGTGGCTGATGATAGATTGCACTTCAAAAAATCAACTAGGCAAGCAAAGCTTTTCAAGACAGAATTCAAATTATTGGTATCTTAAAGAGCTAGTTTTTCTTCCTGAGCCATACTTAGCCCTTTGGGTTTTGAAGTATTAGATTATTTATCATGTAAGATGTTCCACATTCTTAGTAGAACACCTTTGTCTTTTGGAAGACATCAAAGGGATTTAGGGAAATACTGTTAATAAAGAGAGGAATAAAATGGTCACTTCACGCCTCAACAAACTTCCTTTACACACCCTTAACACACAATTACTGCATCTAAATTGACTGACAAAAAAAAAAAAAGTTATTTGAGCTTCAGCAAATGCTGTGACTTGGAGAGAACTGTTTTACATCACAAAAGATACCATCTACACAAAATGGTAACTCCAATATTAACTTTCTACTTTTAATATAAACTACACAATAGTAAAGAGTTGGAAGTGAACTTTAAGCACGAGTGTCACTGCTAACTCTCTTAACATCCCGCTTCTCCCTCTGTGGTACTGAATACATATACATTTGTAATGACAAAGTTAATTCCTGACAGCTTTTCTAGCATTTGGTGTGTGGTTTCAACTGTGTAAAATGGCTTCACTTGTAATGTGTGTACATTTAAAAATCTATAGTGACTGATAAAAATAATCAAACGTAGTTGTCTTTTCCCGGTTGGAAAACAACATTGACTGCACTTCCATTTTATTTATTTGATGTGTTTCAGCTACAGTTCTCAATTCTTAAAGTGCAATCTAAAGTCTAATGAAACATCATTTTAAAAATACACAGAATATCTAGACTCACCTATCATATCAGTTTGCTGTTTCCAAGTCTGCTACTACTATAACTAACGTGGTAGTGCATGGAAAGAGGAGACAAAAAAATCAATAATTTTTGTTCCTGTGTATCATTTTTAAGCTATTTCAAAAAGCTGAGTCTAAGCTAGCTTAGCTGTCAGGGAAAGCAACAATGTTCTTCCTTTGAACATCTACCGGCTCATCTTCCAGTCAGGAAGCAGTTTCCAAATAAATCAATTACTTCTTTCCAGTTTAGCTGTCATTGTTAGCAACACCTGAGAAACAGCATCGGTTTTGCTTCATAGTAATTTAAAAAGCATACTGACAGTTAGTAATTTTGTTCTTGTGAAGGGAGCAACAGAGAAGGCTGGAATCTCAGAGAACAGACCGAAAACAAAGCAGTCTTTAAACTGCCCAGCTGCTCTATTTCCTATTAGCAATTTTCTCAGACTGGCTACTTTCACTTCGCTTTAAGAAAACTGTGCCGTTGTTCTACTTAATCCTAGTGATCTAGTATTGTGAAATATGGGAAAACAATAGACCACATTCACCAATGCCACATTTCAGGGATGACCCCGTCTATGGTGTTCTTCCATTCTCCCACTGGCAGGAAATTGTGCAGAATAATATTCCATTCCCTCACTGTAGGAGAGGAAAAATGGTATGCATCACATACTTCTCATGATCCCTAACCAAATATAGTCATGCCAGCAGAATTTACTAATACTGGTTAAATTACATTTGCTCTATAGCTTGCTTTGTTACGACTAAGTTTATGAAACATCATAAGAAATTATGCAAATCCTTCTCCAAATCAACAATGAAGTTTTCATGAGGTTACCTACCAAGGGTAATACTTATTTGAATTCTGAATCTCCCACACAAGAAATTAGGAGAAAAGAGTCTTCCAACAGACACAAAGAATCCTTTTATTAAGCTTCAAGATGGTACCGAAATGCAGTGTCTACTTTCCTAATAAGCTAACAAAGAGGTTAAAAACCCCATGCTGTCAGCCATTAAGTACTGCAAAACAGCCCCAGCTTGATGTTGCAATTTTTAAATTTCATCTCTCTCACTCTCATCCTCTGTTTTAAAATCTATGTTTTAGTGTTGGAAGCCTTGTTAACACAAACCTTCTAATGAAACGAAACACAGTTATAAATCTATCCCCAACAACAAGATATTCAGCTCATTTTTTGGCAGCAAAACAGGATTAACAAAGGAGAAAGATCTAGGTTTTCAAGTTGTTAAAAATAACTTCCCTACTGGCTTTGCCTCACAACAAAATTTGCTCATGCTAAGTTCTGAAGTCACACCTGTACGGCGTTTTTTCCATAGTGCTGTGTAAAATGTGACTTACTTATAATATAAACATTTAAGGAATTACTGCTGATCATGTGACATCACCAGTACGACAAGGCCTCTAAAATACGTTATCATATTTAGGTTTTTCATAAAGCCAAGGAAATGTTCACATATGGGGAGAATAAGAGTAATAGCACAGAAAGAAAAGGTTAGATAGAAATATAAATCAAGTTTTTGGAATAGTAACGTTTATAACAGATACAAGAAAAACCTAGTAATGATCAGAAAATAAAAGTAGGTGAGAATAGAAAAACTAGTCTTAAGATGGCAATAATATTTAAGAATGAAGGTGCAGAGGTACTAGGTGATATGCAAATATCCCCAAGAACCCTGTTTTCTTCGATACTAATCTAAACAAAAATTGGATTGCTCAGTTTTATAATGCCTAATATTATCTTACTGCAATGACAGTTATTATGCTGTAACAAACATTGTATTACTATAATACAGCTACATAATTATAAAGAAAAAGATCTTGTAAAAATCCATACCGATTTCTGTTTCATTAGGTATTATAAAGAGTAGACAACCCTGTGATTTTCACTGGTATCAATATTGTATTATTAGAAAAATACATTTAGCAACATACTGGGGAGTGATGGTATCTGATAGCACAGTATGTGTCAGACTTGCATACGTGCTGCAACAGTGGTGAATACTTGCATGCTAAGTACAATGTGCTTTGCATGTGTAAAATTCAGAAACACACAGAGGAACACTACTGTGAATGTGCAGAGGTCTGCCATGCGAAGAATACGTTAAGACCTCAGTGCTATCAACCAGAGCTGGCTCATAATACACGTATATGTGTTGTGAACATCATCTAATATGTATAATTTGGACGTACTACTCCTTATAACCAACTGTGAATATTCAGCATACTAAGCATTTGATGTATTGTTAGCAACTTGTGTCTGCTATACAGCAAAACACTTTGCTACATGCTTGACTTTTTATATGAGTAGTCCTGCTAAGTCCCACCAAATTGCTGTTAGGAATTTTGCTTAAAAATTGAAAAACAAAACATACACTCATATGATTTATTGGACCAGTCATGATGCTTAAAGACAAGTTTTATACTGTGTGCTCGTACACTTTTCACTTCCAATCAAGCATACCTATGTATCTGTTGGGAGAAACTGGTTTTCTTAAAATTCTACAGTTTTTACAGAAACTTATATCATACCAGTATATAGCGTTCTCCCTGAA
>VZSC01020016.1:14658-57253 GCA_013398225.1 Steatornis caripensis | reverse complement strand
TTCTCAGCCTTTCCTCATAAGAGAGATGCTCCAGTCCCCTCATCATCTTTGTGGCCCTCCGCTGGACTCTCTCCAGTAGTTCCCTGTCTCTCTTGAAGTGGGGAGCCCAGAACTGGACACAGCACTCCAGATGTGGCCTCACCAGGGCAGAGTACAGGGGGAGGATCGCCTCCCTCGACCTGCTGGCCCCCACTCTTCTTAAAGCACCCCAGGATGCCACTGGCCTTCATGGCTGCAAGGGCACACTGCTGGCTCATGGTAAGTCTGTTGTCTACCAATACTGTGAATAGTTTTATCTGTGTTAATGTATAAGGAATATCTCAAGGCCCACATCCTGCAAAGACTTAAATTTTAAAATATATACCCAAGGCATATATTGGAATTCATGGGACTGCTCACATCCTAAAATTTCGCAAACATTTAAAAAGTTGTTAGAAGAGTGGTTTGCACTTTCAAATCAGTAATTTCTTCAATGTAAATTCCATTTCAGAGATAAATGTTTCGAACTGTTTTTACATTATTCTTGGGAAAAAACCCTAACAACTATAACTGGCAAACAGGACATCTAGGATTGGAACTTCAAAAAATTAAAAAGATCAATAATCAGCCTCCAAAAATAAAGAAAGTAAAGAAATGAAGCAGTGGCTTAATGAGGCTGGCAGCTGAAAACACCTCCAAGTATTTAGCAAGCAAATCCTGCTTTCTATCAAAATTTCATGGTTTGGCATACTTTTGCTATTCAAGTACTGACACTTGATATAAGAAACATTTATGTAATTTTTGTTTTGCTAATTGTTTTGCACTGTAAACTGTATTTCTAGCAATACATTTCAAAGTAGCACAGTGATACAATGGAAAGTGACCATACCAAATAATTTCTTGATATCAAGTAAAAAAGCCCAAAAGCAACAGAGCTAGGGTTTTTTTTTGCAAATGATATGTAATTAGGTGCATCATTTCAGTGGTTTCATTTATCCACACACACCCCCTCCCCCCCAATATCTGTTTCAAATTTTACCAAGTAGTTGCAATCTTTCACTTTGGACTCACTCAAAGATATTGATAGGCTTGGAAGTGTTTACCCAGGTACTTGTATTATTTTGCCAATAAACAGCAGCTCAAAGACTTACAAACACAACAGGTGTTATAGATGTTCAACGTCTCCCTGTTTTATTATTTTTAATTTTATTTCCTAAATAAATTTTAGTGTTACTTTTGTAAAATTAAATATATTTTCAAACTGAATACTATCTGGGTATACCCAGAAAGGGAACACAATCTTAGGAAGGCAATGAACATTCCTTATTTCTAATGTAAGGGGAGGGTTAGCAGATTGGATTTACATGAAGGAAAGATCTAGAGGAGGAGAGCACAAATTTATTACCATCAGCAGTAATCAATGATCCTGTTAAAGAATTTTCACATTAAGTACTGAAAATCTAATTTTCATTGGGCTGGAAGAGTGTGATAGTATGCATTGTTTCTAGTAATCTTTTCCTTGTCTGAAGTACACAGTAACAGTTCATGAGTAATGCCAATCTGCCTTTGTAAAGCATCTAGTGGCAAACATCAAAGGAGGTAGCAGGCTACTGAGGTTGTTTCAACATTATCTCCACATAGTTCATAGGTTTAGGAAAAAAAATTGCCTCAGCTAATCCCTTCTGACGTCTGCAGACACCTTCAGTCTTCAATCAAATCTCCTCTCTAATTCATGAAATCAAAGTATCAATCACTCAGACGAATTCTAGAGAAATGTGTGCCACTTGCATAAAGTAAACCATTCTAGATTGTACATAATCTAGCTTTGAAAGACTGTATAAATTCTAATGGTCCAAAGAAGCATGCCGTATCTGGGCAAAAACTTCATGAGCTTCATCTTATACCCGAGCCTTTGGCTTTATTACAGAATCATTCAACTTTTGAAGGCTATTCCAAGAGACAGAGTAACCCATGAGGCACTTGCTGAACCTTAGTAACATAGGACTTAAATATGGATTTAGCATCATCAAAATGACACAAAATTAATCTTTTCCTTATAGTATGTTACAAATCTGTCTCATAATACATTTTTTAAAAAGATTACACAGTACATAAGAAGAAAGAAAAGTGAAATAACAGAAAGAGACATTCTTTATTCTGAAGAGGAACTATTAATTTGCAAGAGAACTGAAAAAACTTTTTCATGACATTTACATTCAGTTAAATGAATGTAACATCTCCAATCCTATTCCACCCAGAAATTAGATTGTCCTACTTGAACACTTTAATCTACTAGACACTTTTCTCTGAAAAAAAACCCGAAAAAATCCACAGATTCTATCCACAGTGCTAGATTGTAGTTGCAAATTCAAACTACACCAATAGCTATGATGTGCTGATGATTACTTTCAAACAGTTTATTTCCTCATCAGTCCATTACATTATAGAATCATTCATGCATAAAAGAGACATAGTCTGTATTTTGGATAACAAAATGTGTTTACGATATACTAGTAAAATAACACTGATGTAATTAAGCTATGACACCTGGAAATTTAACATTGCTAATTTTATCTGATAGTTCATCATTCCATTAACACAGTTAATCTAGATTTCTGTCTGCAAAGGAAAACCATAACAAACTAGATATCAATAAAAATGTAATTATTACCAAAAAGAATCCAGTTTGACAAGGCACATACACAAATAGACAATTATTTCTCTGAAAATGAGAATTTCAACTTCAGGTCTGAAGCATAAAAAGGTAAAAACCCCTTAATTTGGAGTATTATTGCACATTTAATGGCAGGGAAGTCTGTGATGAAAAATACTGGCACAGATGAACCTAACACTGTTTTGTGACAAGAATATTCCAGTTTACTACGGATGATTGGCACTGTTATGGTGATAGGAGTGTTTCATGAGGCAAAAATAGAATTTATCTTGTATTCTGCTAATTAAGGATGAAAGTACAGACATATTAAGTTCTCTTAAGGATTAAGCAGATAAGCTTTTAAAGCACTTAAAGGAAGAATTTATTGCATATAGGCTAGATGTAAGAAGGCAGGCAGAAATAAATGGGGTGTTTTTGCAAACATAATACAATGACTTATACTCAACGTCTTCTCAGTTTTGTCATACTTCCGTCATTAATAACATGGCTGACAACAAAAACTACTTGTAGGGATACTCAATACTATTTGAATGTTGAGACCTTAGAGCAAGACATTTAGTAAGGATCCACCTCACAAAAATGAACAGCAGCACTTCATTCTAGACCAACACTAAACTAATTTTAGATTACTTTTGTTAGCTATCTCAGGGAATGTTTGAGAGATAACAGCCAAAGGCATCACAGTCAAAGAGGGAATATGCAAGAAATTCCTGCTATTGTTTTATCTTGGTCTGAGATGTGGAAGTTACTCTTCCATTTTTAATTTTTTTTTCTCTCTGGAGAAAGGAAGATAATAATCTACGTATTTACCCTTTCACAGGAAACCGTAAAGTTAAAAATCTGCTCTCATAAAGTGCTAGTGTATTTAAAAGTTGGGTACTCCTGATACATATAAGCGTAAAATTTTATACCCGAGACCAAATGGCCCAAGTTAATGCTTGCAAGCACTCAGGACATGTTCCCAAAAAAAAATCTAGGAAGAGAATTTTTTTGGCCCTAAGCAAACTTTGTAACTCCATACATGACAAGATACCCCTGTAGCATCAACTCTATCTCCAGATGTAAAGTGTCTCTGGGAGATAATGTGAACAGTTTTAGAAAAGTAGTGAAAACTGATTAAGGCAAGCAGTCAGCAGATGCACTTCTGTCAACTCCATTTAGCAATACCTTTCACTGTTATTTAGCCAGCTAAACTTCCATCTCTAATTCTTAGGACAGCTTTAGGATAAGAAAGTTCCTGACTACACTACTGCACTGGAACTGTGCTATCAAGGATCTGCAAAAGAATGCAAAAGAAGCATACTGTGCATAAGCAACTATAAGGTTTTGGGTTGTGGATACCATATGTGTTTAAACTTTTTCTTTAAACACATTAAGTCTTAGTAAAATACATAGATAGGAACAAATATTACAAAGTGAGAAAAATTTTCATTATATAACTGACCTTCTTAGAAAGTGGGTGAAACACTTGTAAGTTTATACTCCAAAATAACTTAAAGATCTGAAATTAAATTTATAAGTTTGGCACTGCTCCTGCAGACCTTTTTGCCTGCTCACCCTCACTCAAGTCAGCAGCCCTTACACTCAATGAGACTAAGCCTTCTCAAAAGTTAAATGTATATTCATCTTGGTTGTGCATTTGTACACAGTAATAAAAATCAAGTTGTTCCAGATGAGTTGTAATTTGTGTAATATTTACTGTTATCAATATAGATTCTGGATTATGACTACAGAAACATTTAAACCCCTCTATTCTTCATGTTGCCTAGCTGTGGGGACCATTTAAAGTGGCTCTTGCTACACCTGGGTTTTGTAAAAAATATCTCTGTGTATCAATAAGATAAGATTAATATAGCTAACTGGCGCTGCAGAGAAAAATCTCTGAACTTCAGCTTCCCTGGTTTTACAATCAAACTTCAATCACTCCATTTAATGCTTCTGCCAAACTCTCACATCTATGTAAACTTATAGCCTCACTGCGTTCCTCAGACTAGTGTCAATGCCAATTGTCAATAAAAGATGGACAGACCAAAATCCTGTCCTGGGGGATCCATTAAATCTTGTGGAAAGTTATGAAACTCTCAATATACCACAGGCAACAATGATCTACAGGCAAGAGGACTGGCAAAATGACCTTATAAGTTTTTGCCACCCAAAACTCCTAAAATTCTTTTTTAGAAGTGACATGCAAGCAGCTACTTAATTTTTTGCTTTGCTGTTTTAGAACACCTTACTTGAAGCGAATCATATTGTAATAACAAAGAGCTAACAAAGAGCTCTTCTGCAGAGCTACAGTGAGTAATTTTTTTTGCAGGTCATGCAGATTACAGTTTATTGTCTATATTCCATACCATGAACACGCACACATACACAAACAATCTGAAACTCCTTTAATCTTTAACTTATCAACAGGAAAGGATAAGCAGGCTATTAGGACACAGGAACTGTGTTATTTTGGGTCTTCAAGATAGCTTTAATTTTGTTGAGCTGAAGAAGCTCTGCACTTACTCAACTCTCTTTTATTCTGCTTAGCAATACACTGTACAGATTCCAACATCTAACAATAATAGAGATGAAATCTTACACTTGTAGTTTGCAAATAACCAATGAAAGAAAGTCCAAAAACCAGCTATCATAAACAATGGTTTTATGAAGGAAGAAAGAAAATTGTCAAGTAAGTTGTTATGCACACTAATAGCAGGTATCTATCAGTGAACATAAGATTTTCTCAAATCAAGCCTGAATATTAACAGGAATTATTTAATTTGCTTTCCACTAATGAGTGTTTTAAAACCAGATGTGTGTCCCTGTAAACAAATACATACTAAAATACAGATATTCGAACATATATATGTATAAATATGTAATACAGTGTATATATTCCAGAATTTCTAAAAAACATTCCAGGGTAAAGGCTCAAAAAGTTCGATTGTGCAAAAACCGATGGACAAAAGTTAAGTCGTCTTGTCTATTTACTACACTTAAACATACTGTAAGGAAACAGTATAAGAATGATTATAAACAGGCCACTAATGTGCTGATGTTGGAAATTAGAAAACTTCTGAACAGTTGATTAATGTGTTCCTGTTACAATCTTCTAGTCATGCAACCACAATTAGTTTTAGTGCAGGGGTGTGGCCAGTTTCTGTGAAAAGTTACACAACACGGTTTGAAAAGATGGATACCAGGGGTCTTGTTTAACAAAGTGTTCCACCAGACCTCTATGCCCATGTACTTAAAATAATGCAATGTTTCAACTTGCTTGAGCCTCAAAACAGACAGCATTGTGCGAAGACAAATGAAGTATTTGCTATTTGCATAGTTTTTGACAGATCATCTACTTATTGAAACATTTTTTCTCACATTAACATGCCCAAGCTCACCCAACCTGTCTATCTTTCTCTCATAAGATAGTCTAAATCAGCCTTTGCTTTCTAGCTCAGGCTGAAAGAAATACATGACTGAAGTGGAGTGATCGATGACACCAAGTGGTGCAATGTGGTTGACATACTGGAGAGAAGGGAAGGGAAGCCATCCAGAGGGACAAGGTCCTGAAAATGGATCAGGGCAATCCCAAGCACAGATACATGCTGGGCCGAGAATGGACTGAGAGCAGCCCTGAGGAGAAGGACTTGGGGGTGTTGATTGACGAGAAACTCACCATGAGCTGGCAATGCACGCTTGCAGCCCAGAAGGCCAACTGTATCCTGGGCTGCATCAAAAGAAATGTGATCAGCAGGTTGAGGTAGGTGATTCTGCCCCTCTGCTCTGCTCTCATGAGACCCCACCTGGAGTACTGCATCCAGCTCTGGGGCCCCCAACATAAGAAGGACATGGACCTGTTAGAGCAAGTCCAGAGCAGGGCCACGAAGATAATCTGGGGCTGGAGCACGTCTCCTATGAAGACAGGCTGAGAGAGTTGGGGCTGTTCAGCCTGGAGAAGAGAAGGCTCTGAGGAGACCTTATAGCAGCCTTCCAGTACCTGAAGGGGGCCTACAGAGAGCTGGAGAGGGACTTTTTACAAGGTCATGTAGTGATAGGATGAGGGGTAATGGTTTTAAACTGAAAGAAGTTAGATTTAGATTAGGTATTAGGAAGAAATTCTTCACAATGAGGGTGGTGAGACACTGGAACAGGTTGCCCAGAGAAGCTGCGTCTGTCCCCTACCTGGTCAAGGCCAGGGTGGATGGGGCTTTGAACAACCTGCTCTAGTAGAAGGTGTCCCACGGCAGGGGGGTTGGAACTAGATGATCTTTAAGGTCCCTTCCAACCCATACCATTCTATGATCCCTCTCTCAGAAATATTAGAGTGCACAATTACAAAAATAGGCTTTGATCATCGCTTCTGGTTTGGTTCATTCCAACTTCTTTCAATAACTGATTCTTCTTGAGTGTATTAATACACACCTTCCCGTTAAAAATCAAAACAGGGAAATAAGAGGCCATGCTTTCAGGTCTAGCTACAGTCAGAATAACTATCTGGGTTCTTAGTAGGGTACTAATACGTATCTTTTTCTTTGTGTGTCGCAGAAAAAGCCCTGGACAGGGTAGTCTTCAGGCAAATGAAACATAAGCAGTTGAAAATGATTCAGAATTAAGTGAAACTGGACTGATACAGAAGTATTGTATTGTGGTGGAAACTTATAAAACACCTTGATATCCGAGAGACTATTTAGGTCATACTACATAAGTTATAACATTATATTATGAAAAAAGAATAGTGAGTGATTCTCTATGACATCCTGGATAGTAAATAAAAAGATATGCTTTTTGAAGACTGAATTTTTAAAACAGAATCACAGAGTTTTGGGGAATTTTTAACCGTAAAATAATAGAATGAACATAACCCAGATATATCTATTATAGACAAATTATAGCTTAGATAATATAGATTTGACAGTACTTTATGTAAATCCTTACCTACTGGGGATTAGAGAGTTCTATTTACTTGACTGCTAAAGTGCACTCATGTTAAAAATGAACAGTTATGCTAACCTTAGGAAAGAAATGGGTGATGAATAATGAAGAAAAAAAGAAGAAAAAACAGATCAAAAGATGAAAGAAAAACTCTGAAAAAGAAGAAAGAACACAAAGAATGTTGAAATATTCACATGATGTCAGTGTAGAGAATAAGCCTCTGAAAATTATTTCCTGAAATACTTTTTGTGCTCTGTGTATTTTTCTTAATCCATAATTATCCTTTAATGCACATGGCGTAACAGACCATACTGTTAATGGAAGATGCACGTGTATAATAAAATAAATTAATTTCTATAAAACTTCTTTCTTACAGTGTCTGAAAAAAACTCTACTACAATATGCTTTCTACCAAAACTTAGAAACTATATTTGAATGCTGGTTTAAATTCAGTTAATGCAGCATCCAGTAACTCTCAAATGATATGGCATAGTGCTATGTAAATAGGATGCACTGCGTGCCAAGGCCTAGGTCAAAACACATCCGTGTGCAAAAAAGGGCTCATGATGTGTGGACACGTGAAAGAGAGACTGGCCATTGAAATGGGCCATTTAGAGAGCTCTGACATGTGGAATCAATAGGATCCCTGACAAATGAGGGAAAATGCTTCCATAACTATGTATGGTAGCAAAAAATGCCATGTAATCAGCTTGGCATTTATCAGCCAGCAGTGTTAACTCCTTAACAATACGGTTTTTGAAGAGAACATTCCAATTCAACCAGTACTTCGGAAAGCTGAGTTTAAAAAAATGAAACAATGTTTATAATGGAAGAGTTCCCAACAAGTTTTAAAAAAACCCAAGAGCTAGGATGTAAAACTGAACACTGCACACTATTCCACAGACAAACGCAAAGGACGAGTTCCAGATCTGTAGGAGCTGCCCATATTGTTTAGATCTTTATTTTGTCAATCAACTGAATATACATTTCATACTTCTATGAAGTATGAAGGTGGGTGTATCAAATCAAAGGTTTATATAGCCAGTACCTCGCCTCCAGCAGTGGCCAGCGATGTGCCTAGGGAGCAGCACAAAACCAGGGCACACATAAAGCAAAACTTCACAGCCCTTCCCTCCACAGAAAATAGTGACCCGCGTATTAGGAACTTCTTGAGCCAGACATAATATCTTTATACTTAATATGCACAGATATATTAATTTGTTCTTAATTGTACTTCAAAGCACCAAAAATACAACAAAAGATGGCAAATTTTGTATTCTGCTGATGAGAAACCTGCATTTCTTGCGTTTAACAGTACACTTGGTAGCTGTTGACATTGCCCTGCATGATCACTTACAAAACACTAAGCTTTTATTTAGAAAAAGCTTACATATAATTCATTCCAGCCTTCCAAAACTAGTATGAAAATTAAAAACATAAGACAAAGAAACTAAGAATATTCCCTAAAAATAAGACTTGAAAAGACATTGAACGTTATTCAAGAGCACTGAGAACTAACCAGAATCAACACTGCAAGGACCAATCTCAGCTCATTTTATGAGCCTTTTATGTACATTCACACAGGGAAAAAAAAAAAGAAAAAGAAAATGCCCAGCCATGCAGGTGTACAAAACTATCCTGCCATTCTTAATTGCTACTTCATGTGACCACTTTTCAGCAAGGTAGAAGGTATTTTTCGAGTAGCAGCATGTGGTTTCATGACAGACTCCACAGGCAGTTATGCTGTGAGTTTTGGAGATTCCTTTATATGGAGATGCTGCTGTTGATGCTGTGTTGGATTGTCATAACTGCTCAAACAGCATTTTCTTCTCTTTTCAGACACTGAATTCTGAAGATGTTCTTTTGTTTATACAGATGTTTATACATACACACACACACACGGAAAAATCATCAGGACTGTGTATTACTCTCATGCTCACGTACTATACAGGTTTAAATGTTATTTTGTTAAATATCACCTACTATGCCAGGATAGGAAATTAACGATATTCCTAATTATAGTCTTAATACTGTAAAATAATTAAGCTAATCTGATTCCCCTGCTGCACTGCAGTTTACAAGAAAACAGAAACAAAATTAAGAAATGTCATCTAGAACAGAATTTCAAAACTAAACAGTGACTCCATAAACATAATACGTTTGTATCTTTTTAAGCTGAGGCACAGAATAAATTGAAAGCACAAAAGATCACTAGTCACTTTTGGTACCTAATCTAAAATAGTATGTAATGTACAGGTAATTTCACTGAATCAGAGGGCCAGCATAAATATTTGTATAGCTATCTGCAGTACAGATCTCTGTTATAGGTCTCAAATGACTGTGGTGTAAAAAAAAATTACATTTTACAAACCACAGTATTTCATTAATCGATATAACAAAGAAATCAAATGCTAAAGAGACTAAAACAGAATTAGCCTGATTTTCATTTAGCAATAGATACGTAATCCTGCTAATTTACACAAAAGATCAAATGTCTGCAAAATCAGTTCATCAATTCAGTGGTAAACCAGGAAAACACCCAGAAGTAAGAACCGTATACTACTTCTGTATTCTTTACAGCTTAAAAAATGCAAGCAATATTTTTCCTTTTTTTGAAAACACAAAAAATATCAAATCCACCAAGCAAAACTAGAAAATGATATAAAAAAAATCTCACCACCCTGGGTCAGACTGAGACCTTGGAACCTCCTGAAGATACTGTTTTTTAATGGAAATGCCAACACCATACATAGCACTGCTAGCAGAGACTGTTTTAATATAAGATACTTTCTCTGCTCCTCTTTTCCATTACCAAACTGAGCCCAAGAGGCCTAAGATGAGGCTGTTGATCAGGATTCTTGTCAAGTAGCATTTTCAACTCAGTGTGGATTTTCAGACTGACAGAATCATTTTGTGGCTCTTGTGTTTTCTACTTCTGTTTTAATTTCTCACTTGAAGAAAGTGCACTGGGTAGATACTTATTAAGACTCCACTTCCCTGGAGGGCTACAAGATACAATTTCCATGTTCATTGTTGACGGCCTAAATACAGCATACATGAAACAACAAGAATGGGCTTGTTAATGTAGTGGGTAAGATGTCCATAAAACAGTGGTTCTAGGGGCTGGATTAGAGGAATAAACAAAATAGATTTTACCTCGGTGGAATGAGATAATTTCTGAAAGATTTAGCGCAAGGAACCTGAGCTGTCTAACAATAAAATTTGTAGAAACATTCTGTGCCTGAAGGTGAGCAAAATATCTTGCTAGATGCTAATACCTACTTTACATTATTCCATAGTTTTATCCCTTTCTAAAACATATAATCTGTGAGAAGATAATTTAAAAATTCTTACAAATGTTTAAAAAATAATTAAAACAAACAGTACAAATGTTGTCCCTGTAGGGTTTTGCTATGAAACATGTGAAACACAGCACATTTCCCCAGTGTTTGTATAAGTATTTGACAGAAGGCACTGTTTAACCTAAATTTAGGATAAGTAGCTGTCTTTTGCTAAAGACATTCTGTTAGTCATTTTGATACTTCAATTTGGATTAAGTTAAAAGAATATAGGAAGAAACTTAGGTTTCAATTATTGGAACATAGCTGAATTGAACTGTTTTTTGAAACTGAGATTACTGATACGAAAATTCAACTATTTCTCTTTCATTGTTGAAGTAACTTTGTTCCATCTTTAATTTTCAGCAAGTCAAAACTTCTGGTAGTTGTGGCCAGACATCAGATGCCTGCATGCAGAACAGGGACAGAGAGTCATCCTGTAAAGATTACATTGGTTCCCTATGTGCCTTCACCTCAAGGTTGAAAATCAAATAATCAATACAAAGTCCTCAGGTTTATATCTTATCTCAGATCTATCTTCAGCAATACTGTGACCCAAAGTCACGGGTACAGAACTAGTTCAATATTGACCCAGATGAAAGAATGACATTTTCTGAATCATGAATATTAATTTTTGTACCAGTAAATTCTTCAAGAAACTCCCATCAACATATTATCATACATGAAGTAACATAGTTTACGGAATTTCTCTGTCAGATATTACAGTTACGGACAACGATCACGAGACAGATCACAAATAGCATAAGCTAATTTACAAAATACAGAACTTTTGCCCTTCAAGATCTTTTAACAGTCTGTTCTGCCCTGCCTTTGGCATTGGAGGACCAGTGAACGCAGAGCAACATCTTTGCATACACATGAAGAAATGAAAACTTCAGAAGTGCTGGGACCAAAGTAACTTCCAAAGGGTAGAAAAATCACCTGTATCTTCCCCACTGCCGGGATGCTATGCTACATGCAAGAAACTACTGTTACCAATAGTTAGTAGAAATCTATACTTTGCTAAATATAATTATGGAAACTATGAGGGGCATTGCCAGTAGCCATTCTGTAATAATTTCTGTTAGTTCCCCTAAAAGTTGTTTCACACTCACTATTTTTCAACACATTAGAATAAATTATTTTTCCTATTGCTATATTCATTGAATATAATTTTTAACATCGAGTGTACTGACCAGTGCAAACAATTCAGCGACTGTGCCAAGGCTTTCATTCTGAGTTACCTCTTTTGACTCAAGAACTACACACCTATTCTCGAGACAGAAAGATTTAATCATGCTGCTCAAACCCTGCTGAGGATTTTAGGTGTTTCATTATCTTACTAGACTCTAAAACAGGAATGTCCATCTCATTTCAGGAATCTGATTTGCTTAAACTGTGAGGTAACAGACTCTCTGGCTCTCTTATGACACAATCATGAATCTCTCATTGAGCTTTCATCACCACTTTTCACTTCCTTTCTATCTTATTTACTTGAGGTCACTAACATAAGCAGTATCCCAGTTTGACATAATTTTTAATCCTTCTTTCTTGAATATCAATTCTACATTAGTAAAGACCTCAATGATCTATATTCTCAAAGTAACAGAACTGCTGGGAGATGAAATCTGCTTGTAACTGCAGGACAGAGACTTAAGCCTAGTACAATCACTCAAAACCTCGACCCTCAAACCAAAATCACTGATCTTCTCTGAGTTTTCTTTTAAGAAAATTTGCATGATGTAATTTGATCATTTTGACAACTTGGAGATTTCTGTTACACTTTCACATTTCTGTTAGATGGTTTAGAAAAAATCTCGTTACAATATAAATTGAACTAAAACTGGGCATACTTTTGTACAAATTGTGCTCTACTATTCCCATTTCTGATTCCGATTAAACATTGCTTCTTAAGCTTCTTGAGATTTAAACCATTCCTAGTACACTTTCTTTTTACTCCTCATGATGGCAAATTAGCATATGTCCCTAAAAGCTCTTGCAAATTCTGTCACCTTAAATATAATGAATTATAAATAACTAGCTAATCATGTTATGCCATTAAAACTAAATTACTAGAGAAAAGATAAAATATGCTAGTCTTCTCATCAGTTTGTTTTTTAGGACTTTTTAAACTGCTATATTTACACTTACAGTGGTCTTTTGGGGAATCTAGTTCTGTTGTATCAGAACTTGATACATGGATGAAAAATACTATTTTAAAAATAATAGTTTGGGGGTACTTGACAGTAATTTAATTTAGAAGGTAAATTATCTGTAATTCTTTTACTATATTAAAGGATTGTATTTTACCAACTTACTTCCAGCCATAGAAATTTCTTGTGCAATTCTTAGTAAGAAATAAAGGTTTTTTCCATATGTTTAGAAAGACAATACTTTCCTAAGTTATCATTGCATCTGTGCAGTAGCAGTAAGAGTTTGCAAAAATAATTAATAAACCTGACTTAAATAACCCAAAACGTAGAAAAATATTGGAATATGCATTGTGTACATTGAATTTTAAATCACACGCAATGAAAAGCAATGCCCTCCCAATGCTTTGAGGCTCATCCGAAATACTACTTTTATAACCAGATTCTGTGCAGAAAAGAAATCATGTCCTTTTTCCCTTCTTTCTACCTTCTTTCACTCAATGACAAAATGTTCTCAGCATAAGACCTATCTTCTGATTAGAAAAAGACTGTGATACCTCTGCAGGTTCCCTACAGTACAGCCTAACTGAAGCCCATAACTGATCCAAAAGCATTTGTCATCTCTGCAGTATACTTGCTGTAATTCCCCTCCTCTGGCTTTTCTTTCAAACTAGATCACCAACAGCCTTTGAACAAAACAAGAAAACCAAACTATTTTAACTGCAGAAAAATGACACATGGGTATCTAGTGCTATATATAATTAAATTGCCTTCCTCAAGTCATTTAAAATCTTATTTATTCCGCACAAATGGCCTTTGTGGTTTTTTATTAATTTTTATTTAATGTAATTATTCAACAATCAGTTTTTACCTCTTAAAAACACACAAAAACCATTTCTTACTAGTATTTTCAAGATAATATGACATTGAATGTTTTAGTCATAGATCAATCTTTCATTAGAAAAGCCAACTAAAATTTTACCACTACTGCAGAATCCAGTACACACTTAGCATAGAATTTACTCTTGATTTGGGAAAGTCATAGAAATATAAGGAGCACGTTTAAATCTGGCCCAAATAAACCAGCGTAAGTCCAGAATTCAGAGATTTTAAATAGATTGAATTTGTATCATGAGTCCTCCCAGATCCATTGCTAACTCAAACACTGCTTTGTTCTCGTTTGGTCATTTTAAAACTTAAAATACTTTATGTAGCTCCTTTTCTCAAATATAATACCAATAATTATTGGGGGGATCAGCAGAATATCTTTAAGCACTCATCTTCCATGGCAAGAGAAGAAAATGGCTAAATGAAAGAAAAAATTGAGGACATAATTATTACGTTTTACCTAGTAATAAATTCTAGTTCTAACATAAATAGTGAGCAAGCACTGAAAATAAAAGTGCCAAAATGGAACTCAGAAATTTATCTGACTTACTTTATATAGTTCCCTTGGTTTACAATGATACTGTGTTGCTTTGTACAAGCTTCTTGACATTGCATCATAACCTGTGCATGTATGTATGCATGCATTTATATATGAATGACATAAAGCCAGTGCATAAACAAGCATGTTATAACCACTTCTTTCTCACTAAAAAAACATCAAAACTCATGAAGCACAGAAAAAACCTTTCTATTGTAAGCAAAAAGACAGCTTTTTTTCCATTATCACTACCGTTGTAAAAAGGTGAAGTGAAAGAGAACAGAAAAAAGGAGCTAACCCACAAATTTGTTTAAAATGCCCATACAAGAGAGAAAAAAATATTACTTGATTCGGCTTATTTTTCTCCATTATCAGCGTTTTTTTATCATACTACTTAATTCCTGTTTCTCTAAGTTGAGGTCTCAATAGATACTCTTACTGTTTCGGAGAAGAAATTACAATCCAGAAGAACACTACTCTATGTTGTGTTTTCTGGTTGGCGGTCTGTGATTGTTTGAGAAAGACAGTTTTTTGTGTTCCATAGCAATGAGAATTACATCAGATGGCAGGACACATGTAACATAATGCCAGCCGTACTCATGTGAAATAAACAAGGCAATATAAAATCCTGAATAAAATCAGGTTCAAAACTTTCAGAAATGCAGGTTCCGCAATTTTTCTGCTATCAGTTATATTTAACCCTGTCTTAAAAGCAAAGACATCATGTTGGAGTAAAAAAACAAAAAATTCAATACAAATAGGATAAAAGATTATTTGAAAATTCACTTAGAATAACATGTCTATGCTGTACAAGTTCATAATGCACTAGACCTTTCATAGAGAGATGTGTCTCAGAGAGAGAAAGATGAATATAAGATGAACATAAGTTTATTTCTTGAAAAAGATCCCTTAATTATTAATTTAAATAGGCACTTCAGATATACCGGGAATACAAATACGAAATATTAATCTGACTACCAAAATTATAATTTAATTTCAACCTTATGTTACTAGTACAACTAACATACATACAATATAGGAGTTTTTTTTGGGGAAGGTGGAATTAATAATCTATAATCTATATATCTATTTTTTTTAACATATAACACTTAAATTAAAACCTAAGTTCCTTAAGTGATAAGTTATTACATCATGTCCATCTTAATGTGTAAGTAAAGCATTCTTCCAATTAGTTACTGCTAAAATATAAACCTCTTCTTAAGAACAGTACTAAGTATGTTTTGCATGACATTTTTACATCCTTTTTTCAGACTTGTTTTTATCTGCATGGGAAATAAACAGTTTTCCCATAAATTGTCTCTTAAGATGATTCTTCAATATATACCTGAAGGATTCAATAAAATTAAAAGAAGAACTGGAAATAGCAAGTCTAGTGCAGAATAATTTTAATAAGGACAACCAATTGTCTGCAAGAAACTGAAAAGAAACACTGCATTATTGCAAATAGCAACTTAGCTTTATAATATTTTTTAACTTCAACAGTTATTTCACTTCAATGTTACTTCACTTCAGCTAAAAAAAATAAAAGCAAAACAAACCAGGAAATATAGTTAATTATAATAATTACTGAAAATTTTCCACTGTGTTAGAATTTCTATCTTCATTTCACTTCACAAAATATATGCTTAGGTGACTACTCATTATTTATAACTCATAAACTCAATAATAATGGAGGTTGAAATGATTTGTATGTGTAATTCTGTTTTAGAATTACATATTCAACTTTAGAACCTCTTGTGAAATCAAAATAGATGGTCAGACACATTTGTAACAGACTGTAAAGCAGATTTTAATTTAGTCTGGAAAGAAGCAATATCAATATTTACTGAGGTAATCTATATAGTTACATCAATTGTTTCACCTCATGTTCCCACAGTACAAGAGTAAATGATCCCCAGTGCAATTAAAGAAAAGAATTTAGGCTTACCTCCCAGACAAGTAACAGTAGCTAAACTAACTAGAAAAAGCACTAACTTTTTTCAAAGTCTTAAAATATGTTTCAGCTTAAAAAGAGCCCCCAAATGTTTAAAAGCAAAGAAACTTAAAACACTGAATTAGAATTTATGAAGGAGAAATAGGGACAGGAAAGATACTTCTTCTGCCTGAGGTGCAAAGACCACATCAGATGCAAAGGACTAAGAAAGAAAACTGCTGGGTTTTGGATACCTCTAAAGATAGAATTTTAACAAAGCAGAGCCTTTGCTCTGTTCCCATAGGTTGTAGGTTTAAAAAAAAAAAGTGGTAAAAGGGGGAAGAATCATTGTTCTTTATGACAGGCAACAAGGACTTAATATGGCTTCTCATTATTCCATATCCCACTATGATATCCAAATTTCTTCTCTTCAACTATAACAGCAAATCAAATTGAGGAGTTTCTGGAAATTCCAATTCTATTCACTCAAAATACCTCCTTTAACCTGAGTTTTGACCTCTGGAAAGATTTTAAGAGACACTGTTCTGTCCCATCCTGATGTAGTCTGCTGATTCAAGCAAATACTTCAGAACTGAAAGAGTTTCATTTCAATTTACAGCTATTTACTTCATAATAATACTACATGGTAAGAGTGTGTGGATGTATATATAAAACTATAAGCTATATAAGAACTCTATACAAAGAGAGAGAATGCATGCACACTTGTGTCTCTGTGCGCACAGGATTTTATACCGAGTATTAGTTTAGAAAACAGGCTATATAGTTGCATCAATAGCACGTATTTGACTGGTGGATTTAAAATACACTGGTTTTTAGAAGACAAAAAACTTTGTATAGGTTACTCATTTTGCAATGGAAATTTCAACTACCACTCCTTATACCCAGACTTCTGCCTTGTTACGTAAGCAATACAGTAACGACAGTTTCCTTACAACTTGTATTATTATGGTGTATGTAGATTACTTCTCCTTAAGCTATAAAACCAGCTGGGAGGAAACAAGAAAGGACCTGAGATTTGAGAGGGGTCAATTGACAGAAGGATGATGTGAACTCTGCAGGAGAAAAAGCACATAAAATTCCAGATAGAAAAAAAAAAACCCACACAACCAAAAAATGCAGTAATGGAATGAAAGACCCAAAACTCCCAATTCTTCTCATTCTGTCATTCTTTTACTGAGGGAAAGCAGCATATTTCTGGCTCTCAGCTGCAATGAAAAAGGATGGTAGGTGCATATAATAAAAGGACAATGGAGCCCTTGTGAGTATTCCATCTTCCTGCGGTCCACTATCTTTGCTACTCGGTAAGGTGATGACTGCAATTGCAACACTAGACACACTTGCTCCAGAGACACTCCCTTCACAGGGAGAGAAACTTTAGGGGAAATTAAACAGTGGAGGGTATCCATAAACCTGTGGTAAACTTCAGGCATTTCTCTGAAGGGGATGCACTTAAATGTCCTGACAGGCACTTCTGGTAAGGTCTTGAAAGTTCTTTTGATCACCTATGCAACTTGGTCCATGTTCCTTCCCGGTCCCAGAAGATGACGAGTCAAACAGAGACTACCTTTCTCTTTTGTCTAAGCCAAGAATCAAATGCATTGATGTACAGTATCTGCATATCAGGCCTATTCCAGGAGCTAGTATCACTGTGTATAAGACAGAGGAGGATGCACTTAGTTGGACATTGAAATCCTCACATTCCCAGTACACAGTATGAATGACTGAACTGATATAACCATATCATTGAGTACTGGCCCAGACAATAAATGTGATTGTATTATGAAGAACAGAAGACAAGGCGCAACTACTGCTATAGAAGACCATGCCAAAGCAGTCTTCGCTTGATAATCCAGTGCCAGCGGAGAGCGCAATGATGCAATTTTGTATCTCTCTGGCTTCAAATTGGATGAAATGGTGTCAGGAGGACTGTCCCATTCATCACAGTGACTGCAGGGCCCTGGAAAGCGCAACCCTTACAGCATGATGTAGAGAAGGGAAGAAAGAATGCAGGCATCTAATCAGAACTGATCCTTTTCCTACAGTTCTGGCAGCATTTTGAGACATCAAGACATGAAAGATCAATGCAGTTTGGCTGAAATAGAACAGCTGTCTGGTTCTGATGTCAGAAGAGACCTCTGTGGCTGCGAGAGCAAAAAGCTCTGGAGGTCGACACCCTGCTTGTCTTGCCTGAGGCTTGAACCAAGAGGCAGGATTTTGGTCATGGAAGCACAAACACCTACAATATAGGTTGAAATGGGATGAGACTGCCCCAGGTAGCACAAGGTCTAAAAGGCCTTTAGTGAAGTCACCGAATGCCAAGGAGGAAGAAAAGGCAGCTGAACAGCAAGATACAACACAAGTAGAAGGATTCTGTCTCAGTAAGACAGACAAATAGTTAGATAGGAGCTGAAGTGGTGTTGATGTTCCATTTTGCATGCCAAACTCTCAGCAAACAGGAAAAGCAGGCTAGAGAAAGTCCTCTATAGATACTAAAAGGGAAATCTTCCTTGTTTCAAGCTGTGAGGCATGAACACAGGCCACTGTTAGAACATGTTTGCGACTTACTCAACGTGCAGTATGTATTTGTACTTGTATTCACACAAACATATACAAATGTGAGAGATAAAATACATCCTATTCCATTAGTTTCTAGAAATACTTAGATATAAGGCCCAAGTAAATCAAGAGACTACCCTAAACTTCACATTATGTTTTAAAATATTTCTATAATCTCTAACTGTAAAGAGAAAAAAACTACAATGATTGATGCAAGTTGGCTATATTATTATTATTAACAAAGAATAGCAGCTTATCAACACATACTAACCATGAATAAATGTTAATTTTTCATGTCTTGAAAATTTCTATTAACAGTGACAGAATATTTGACTATTAAATTGTAGGTAATATAGGATGTGCCTTACATGTACAATAAAACCTCAGAATCGTTGTTATTGATTTACTGATTTATGCACTTAAATATCTATTTATCCGTAATTCAGACACTAACAATTTTTTAACATATATAGTATTACATGCGATTTCTTGTCAAACTTAACTAAGCAATCCTTCCTTTTTCAATTTTTAAACATCATCTCATTCACATGAAAAAATGACTGCACAGGACACAAGAAGAATTGTCACACAAAGAGTGGCATAAAAAGACTTCTTCTGTGTCTTTTATTCTCAGGAACCAAATTAATTTCAGACTAAGCCCTAGAAAAGTTTCCAACTTTACCTTTTAATAATTAGATTAAATCTACATCAAAAGCGTCTCAAACAGCTGTTTATTTGCCACTATCAACTTTATCAAGACTGATGGGCTGCCAGTGCAGCTGATGAAATGCAGTGTGCAGAAAGAACTGCAGGTAACTGATGCACTGTGCCATAAAACAGAAGTTGTTAAAAGTAAGAATTTTGTTTTAATTACACTTCTTGCAAAATACGTATATTGTTAACCCCGATAATTTAGTTCTCAAGTGAAAACGGTGAAGTTTGTGAGATCTATTAGGGATTCCTATTTGTCTTGTCCGCAGGGATGAAGTGTAGCGTTTATAGTGAACATACACCAAGTTTTGGAATTAAATAGATAAATTAATGCATATGAACAGTCATAGCATTGTGTACAGGATACAGAGTAGATGGGGTGGTAGTCTGGCGTAGCATTGAGATCAGTTAAACTTTTTATCCCTCATGTGACACGCCAGCCCCCATCACTCACCTGCGAAAGGCTGTGGCGCTGTGGCCAGTGCATGGAGAACCTTCCAGAATGGCAGACAGAGAGTGCCTGTGCAGCAAAAGCCAACTGCCAGGTGCCACAGGAATTTCAGCCAGTCCGAAGTGAGTATTCACTGCCCACTCCTGTAACTGCAAGGGGACCTGGCAGAGACCCAGGGAGAGGGTGGGAGAGGCCACCGAGTGCTGAGGGTAATGGCTGGGGTGGGGGGTGTGCATGTTGCTGAGAGCTGAAATCCTAAACCTTCAGAGTCCCCAACAGCCTTTCACTAACTCCAGGCTTGAAGAGTTTTAGCTGGAGGCTTAGTAACCACACACCAATTCTTTCACCTAAAAAACGTGGAGTAAGCCCTAGGATTTAGACTACAGGGCAGTCCCTGTCATAATGCTGTGATCAGTCAGGTACCTGAGGCTCTCCAGCTGACGGCACGAGTGCTGCTGCCCTGTAAGCTGACAGGAAACCAGACAGGTCACCACTTGGAGCTTCCAACCTTTCGGCAGAAACATATAGGAACTGACATGCCTCCTTTAAGTATTTCATTTCTGATAGATGAGCACAAGCATACGAAAGAATGGCACTTCAATGGAAGTTGACTTCCTTGAGGTTGAAAATGCCATTTGGAAACAAAGAGAAAAGCATCTCCTGGGCTTCATACACGAAATGTATATGAAACACATAAAAAAATCAGAGGTAATAACGGACAAAGTAAAAAAAGAGAGGAAAAAAATGAGCTCAAAAAGTCAAGGGTCGATCTACTTTCTGACCATTATTCTTCCATTAGAAAATCTGTTCCTGTTGTTTGCCTCTCCTACCTCTTGTTTTGTTTCACAGAAACACCAAGGAGCTATTCCTGGCAAGTCTAAAGTCAGTGTCAGGTTTTTTTCTTGAAAGACAAAAAGTGAAAGAATGAAGGACAAAAGCTGTTTGATGTTTAAATTGTATTTGCAATACTGCTTCACAAGAAATAGAGAACAAAAAGGTCAGCAAAAGCCAGAAATTAGATTTTTTTTTTAAAAGAAGTTCAGAAAATATAGGCGCACATACGCCCTAATTGCTGTTATATAGTACTGTTCAAAATGAAGAATAAGCGACATGCAGCAGGACAAGTCAACAAAAAAATTATAGTGGATGAAAAATTGAATGATCATTCAAGTCAAGGACAATAAATAGCACCTCTGAAAATTTGCTTTTCTGTATTGTTCCAAATACATGGTGAAATCCGAGATCTAAATGAGACCAGGGCATAAGATGAAATCTTACATTAAAGGTTTATCTTCTACACTCCTTTGAATTCTTAATTCCAGAATACCATCTTTTTGGAAGGCTTGCATTTTGGTGTAAGCTAGTTGTGTTAGATATATGCATGATCATTACAAAGAGAAGCAAATGGTTATTTATTTAGAGTAATTTCATTCTCATGCATGTAATTCTATACACAAATACGTCTTAAAACAACTCAATTTGGAATACACAAGCTGAACTCAATCTTCTAAACTAGAGAAAACAGAGAGTGTATGTATATTCCATCCAAAATTGTATCAGTGAGTATCAGTAAGACCTTTTTGGAGAATATCTGTGTTGCCGTCATAGTGATACAACTGGGTTTTTCCCAAATATTTTATAAGAATAGGTGAATTTTTAAACTTTGTTATTTAAGCACGTCATTTTCTTTGCTGCTCAGGTACTGAAATTTAAGCAAATTTTAGAACAGCACGAGTAACCAAATCACTATCTCTTTTAGCTTTAGTTCTAATATCATGACAGAATGACAATAGCAGAATTTAAATTCACCTATTATATTAGTAATCAAACAAACCATGTTTTGTTTTCTGCACAGATTTACTTAATGTGAAACAAATTCTGATACAGATTAATAAATACATCATACTGATCGCAAAACTATTAGAGACTATGCAATGCTGTGTACTACACTGATCACACTCATCAGACAGTTCACTCAAAACCACAGTATTTTGAATAATTGCTGAAGTTCAATATTCTAAAAGATAATCTGCTTGATCATATATTTCTTTCCAGATATATGGCTCTAATGTATATTTGACATGACAGATTTCTAGACAACCTTTTTAATTTAATAAATTTTTGTAATTAAGATGGGCAAAGACAAATTTTAAATCTTAGATTTAATTTTAGATAAAATGTCTTTCTGATATTATACACCAAAGATCTCAAAAAATGCAAAACAAAATGAAATTAAAAAATGTTATCTTTTCTCTGCCACAAAGCTTTCTTTTTAGTTTCTTAGGTTTTTTCCAGCCTGTAATATTTACACATTAGTCATACAATACATTAGATAGAAGACATTTCCTTTTTCATATGTGGGGTTTTTTATTTCTAAACATTATGATTGCACAGCTATACAGATATTGCTGCTATCCTTTGTTTCTTTCCTTATTAAGGTTTAGCCAACATCCAAATTTACCCCATGTTGCATAAAAGCCTGCAAATTCTTTAAGATCAAAGAGAACTAAAAAAAAAAATGTGTCCAGAGATGGAGAAATTTGTCAATAATTTATTCTTCATAGAGGAGAAGGAACCACTCATAAGTTGTAAACAAAACTGAAAACAAATTCTGTAATCATTATTTCCCTATGTTTTGGAAAAGGACATTACAGCATTCCTCTGGCCAATAATATATTCCTGCTAACAAGGACAGTACAACCTTAATGATCTGAGACTCGTTTATCTGGGAGACATAAGACTCAGTCACATAAATGAATTGTGGATAAACTAGGGTCACTGAGCAAAAGATCCTGCAGAGTCTATAAGCTCCACAGGACAGAAACTCTCTCCTGCAGAGCCTTTCTTCTGAGAAACAAGTAAACTCTGCAGGCTCAAACATTTCTGTACACAATATTTTAAACACAAAAACCCCAGATGTATCGAAGCAGCCCTGATGGACACACCAAACTTTGAGATAACTATGTTTTGGTTATCACTATTGTGCAGTTATACGTGTGTGTGGTGTTTGGTTTGTTTTGATCAATTGATTATTGTTTTTTAAATTACAGTGCTGCTAGTTCAGTTCTACATTTCTTTTTACATTTCTTTAAGGATCTCTCTCTGTTTTTTCCAATTTTGAAAATTCTCTTACACTAGACTAAAGGGCAAAGGTCTAGAGTAAACTTTATTATGCAATGCTTTACTCCAAGAGGTAAAAAAAGGCAAGGATCAGTTACAGATTCAGACTTTTCCTGTATTCCCTATCAACTTCTCTGTATGTTCGCTGTGTTTTACCAGGGCAGTAAAAAAAAGGATAATCTGCACTAGTGTCTGTAAATGAATGAAAACGCTCTAGCAACATAAACATATTCATATATTACATTAGGATATAATACAAAATTGTTCTCTCTTCGTAAGAATTATTTTCCTATGATTTAAAAGTATTTAGTTTTTAGTGGAAATAAGAGAATTTTCCTGCAGGGGATATCTGAAGGTACAACCATCTGCTATTCTAATACCCTATCATAACCAAGATAAGTGAGATTTAACAACTCTGCAGGACTGGAGTTTATATCCTGCTTGGAAATTATAAAGTACAGTAACAGTCAGCCCTCTTCTTTTCCTGTGGCTCCTGTGAAAGAGTTGTGATGTTTATTGCATACTGAGCCTTTTTACTTCAACACAATACATTTCTGATATTGTTGATGATACATTTTAAGAATTTGTGTGTACTGAAAATATACAGGACATTTTTTTGATAGATTTAAATCAGAAACTACACAATGGGAAGTAAGAAGAAATAATTAAGGATGTTTGGTACCTGTAGATCAATTAAAACTGGCTTTAGGTAGAAAATATTTCAATTAAAATGGAAACTGACTGGAGATTTTTGAGCATTTCTTGGCAAAATCTCCTTTGCTCACAGCTGACCTATTAATTCATATCAGTAGGAAAAATCTCACATAAAGACACTATTTTTAATACACTTAACAAAATAATACAAGATTTTAGTGTGCCACAATGGAAGCTAAGGCAAGGTAATGAATTTTAACCTTGCCTGAGAAAAAGTTGTCAGTCCAGCTATCCAGCTGCCATCTTCTTAGCCAGCGCAGGAAGCAGGCATGACTTTGACCCTACTCCTTCAGACTACTTTTATTCCATGTTACAGCTGTAAAATCTGTTAGTTTAGTATAGCCCATCCTCCTTCTCACCTCCTGGTGAGCAATGGACCAGTACATCAACTTTCTCCCAGGCACTTTGCACAGGAGGGACAACAAATGGGAAAGGAAGGGTGACAACTCAGCCGGCAAGCTGGTGTGGCACTGTGGCCAGGAAGGAAGTGGTAGTGATAGAAGGGAGGGGGAATTCAGACGTAGGTGAGGCAGACATGAAGACTGTTGGTAGGCCTAGAGTTGAGTTGGGCAAGGACAGAACTCATGTAGACGTGGAGTAGGCTAGACTGATATGGAATTTGGGGATGGGAATAAATAATTGCTGGGCAAAGCATAGGAGGCTGAAGAGGATGAGAGAGATTTTGTAACAAAGCAAAACTGTCAGCTCTAAATGCATTTAGAGTAGCCAGCAGCACTGACTGTCACACGTGCTTACGTATGTATGTATATGCACGTGCAGACATACAGTACATCTATACTGCAATGCCATTTTTCAATGCTGGAAATTTTTTGGTCAATCTCCCATTGGATTTTGAAACACTGCAGCTGACAACACTAAAGCTGTTCCTCTATCAAGGAAGAGCTCAATCTGGTGCATTTTATCTCAAAATCCATAACTGTGCATAGAAGGTACTCTTATAAAAGTGGCCTTAATTTTACCACAGGTCTTAATACTAACAAAGCTAAATATTGGGAGAAAATATTACTTTTATCAGTCTGTAGTGTTACTTATATTTTTTTTTTAGTAAGAGGAAAAATGAAAAAGAAATTCCCTCAGAATGAATTAATTAATTCAGATTGAATTCTCGAAGAATATATGAACTGAGGGTAATGGTATTGTTAATTCTTTTCATTTTGTTTATTTGCAATTATCTATAAATGAAGAAAATGTACTACCTACTTTTCAGGATGTTTAAGTGAAAACACTTGAAGATGTATGAAAAAATACCATGACAGTAAAGCTACATCTGTTCTAAAAATACCAGCATCAACAAGAAGACATAAAAAACTGTATCCTGAGACAGTATAAACCAGTACTGTTCAACATCAGCTGACTCTCTGGGATGAAATCAGAGCGAGTTACGCTGTTTACTTTAATGGATCTATGATTTTACTCCTTTTTTCCTAGTAGTTGTTTTCTGAATTGCCACTCACATTCACTTACCAATTTTCTTTGAGTAGCACAGTATTTACAACAGCAGCATGCAGTAACATGATTTGGGTTACACACAATCTTTTTTTCAGGACTGCATTTACAGTTACTACACCAGTGTCACATAATTATATTGTGGCAGAGCAGAGTTAACAATTTCACCAACACAGCGTCCCACTGAAAAGCAGTCCTCTAATGCCCTTTAGGCATATGGCTCTCTTCTGCTGGTCCAGAATCACTGGTAGAAGAAAAGGATAAATTTCTACCTCAGCTGCATCCAAATCTAGTGAGAAGCAAGAACATTTGGAAAGAAAGTCATCACAGAGTGTTCTAGAAAGACCGCTGTTAATAGGACTTGGCTTGTAAGGTTGGATTGATTTTTAGTAGAAGGGAACATACGCACTAAGCCTTAAGAGCTCTAACCTCTGACTAGAATATAGGTTATTACTCTTTGGAACATTGTTTACTTGAAGACTGAGCAGGTGTCTTGAAGCAAGTGAACATTTTGTAATCTTTTCCTTTTTGATCAGACCTGGTAAATTGTATTTTCAGTTTTTGTCTTAGAGTTTACTGGAAGTGACTCTGCATAGCGGATTTTCTCCATATTTGTGACTGAAAAGTGGTGTGTCCTATACTAGTACAAGTTTTGAGCAACTACAATAGGATGCAATATGTGAAGAGTTTTGTGACTATCACCTGAACAAGGAACTGCTTGAGATCAAATTACAAGTGTCTATATTTATGCAGATGACCAAGTTTTGCTTTGAAGTTTAAATAAATTAATCAAAGCTAAAAAATCAGTGTCACGTCGCAATCCTAGACAAAAGACCTCAGTATAAAGAATAATGTAATATACCAACTAGGAAATATATTTTGTAGAGATTCAGATTACGATATCTAGATCAGAAATTATGAACTATTAGCATCCCTGCAAAGTTTAGTAGTGGTAGAGATTTGCAGTGGTGCTGACAATGCTTTACAAAATTAATTTCCTACTGCTCTCAAGAATGATTCGTTGTGAATGACCTTTACTGCTAGAGATTAAGACAAAGAAAGGACAAGAGATGAAGATGTGGAAATCAAAACTAAAGTAAAATAAAACTTGCTGAGCATTACACTTTCAAGGCAGTGATAGGCAGGGAGTTGCTTCCCAGAGATCAGTATACAACCACATGAATCTATATATGAGATCAGATGGGCCTAGTAATTGTTCCAGCATTTTGCATGTAAATTTGTTAAAGCAGATGCTCAAGCAGATTTATATGTAACGAAAGTTACATGTAAAAAATTACTAATATCTCTACAGTCTATTAAAACCTAAATATATATACAAGATAAGAAGTTTTCCCGTTTACCTACACGGTTCATGCATGTAAATTGTCAACAAATGTAAGAACACCGGCACTCATTTCTAAACAATCTTTCAGTCATCAGCAGTAAGAGCAATATAATAATACAGATTATGTGCTGGTTTTTCCACATCACACCTAATAGCCTACAACATCATCTTCAGTCAGTTCACTGGGGTTATTTTTAAATCATAATATTGAAGTCAAGGTTTCCTCACAATTAATTAAGCATTAAAACCAAATGTGGACTGGCATGTATTGAGTTAAATGTATGCAAATTAACCCTTGCAGGTGAATGAGAAACAGGCTTATAAAAATCAAAGACTAGCTCTCTGTGAAGGTGTTCTCTCATCAATGTGTATTATTACTCCACAGTTGCTGTAGGAGCGCAAGAAAAATTTCACAAAGCATGTGTGACTGTGCAGGATATTCAGTTAGAAGTTATTTTTTGGAAATAATGGCAACATTTAAGGAATTTTAACAGATCAGTTATTATTGGGTATGGATAACAGCAATGTGTGGTATAGTAATTTATCTGCAGGAACATGAGAGAAAACAGTTTCAGATAATATTTGGATACTTTCTGAAAATAAACCCCATTGTGTAGAAACTCATCCCTCTAGGTATTATTGCATTTTTTCAGATCTTTGCATCACTAGTAGCATTACTCATTAAGAATAAGATGAAGCAGGTCAATTGCTCCCTGTGGCTAAAGTACCTTAAACCTATAATCCATTATATTTGTATTTAACTTTAAAAGAAATAAGTTTCAGACTGTATTTGTCTTTTCTATTACCATTATACAGTACAAGTGTGAACAGAATCGAGAATCTCTCTCCACCAGAAAAGGGGGAAAAAAATCCAGAAAACAGCTTTTTCTACATAAGAATATACCTACACATTTTGCATAAATTTTAATGTAACTGTATTGAAAAAAAAACAGCCACACTTTACAATGTAGGGCATTTTACTTTTATTATGAGGTCAGTTACTGCTTTAATAGCCTTACATTGTAGTGACTGAATAAAATACTATTAATAAGATATAACAGACGGTCCCTCATCTGTTAAATCTAGTTGCTTATTTCCTGTCTCAGAAGAAAATAAAGTATTTTAGTGATGGTCATGAAATTTAATCCTTTTTCTTCTTATCCTCTGCCACTTGGCTTAGACGGCAATACAGCAAATAACATAGGTTATTACACTGTGCTAACTGTATATTTTCCCTCTGAAGAGATCTTCAGTGTGTCTTAAGCATATTTAATTCAGCAGGAAAGCTATTTGAACTATAATAAAAACAAAGTTACCTGGAAAGTGCTTATTTCTCCAGAAGAAATTTGTGGCAAATCCAGTTATCTTTCTTTGAAATGTTTTACTTTTCCTTTGATAGTTCTGAATTTACTCAAAACAGACTTAGTTTGGCTAGTGAACTTCTGGGTCTAATTTAATCATGCTGTGAATTTGGGTGGAAGTTTGCTAGAGCACAAACGAAACCGTTGTTTAAGGCAGTCTCAACAGACAAAGCAGGAAAGAATGATGTACACCAGAAATGAGGTTGCTGTGAGGTTCGCACAGCTGACTGCAAGAAGACTTTTCTACGTTAATGTCTTTCTTCTGCAAAGTCTGATAAATACCTCTGCTTAGCACAGGGAAGAAAATAAAAGCCTGAACTTAGGCTGGAGGATTCAAAGGAAAACAATACTGTAGAGCTTCAACTACTTGTTTTGTGTCCTAGTCTGAGGCAAAGAGAGGTCACTTGAAGACTGATGACGTCTGCAAGCTTGGAACCTCCAGGAAGCTTTGCTGTTTCCAGTGTTTCCACAGGATAGATTCAACTCCACAGTACTTTTAAATGAAAGCTATGCTTAAATACACCACTGTGCATTAAGAAAGGACTGGTAGAGTAACATCTAACATGCTAGAGATATCTGAAATATCTGTTTCACGTGAATTCTAATCAGAAATAGTTTCAGATGCACATGCATTATTTCAAACACAAAACAGAAAGCAAGCATGAATACTGCTAACCTAAGGAAGCTGGTAGTATTTTCTAGTTCATATATGCAATCACTGCATTTGTTTCACAGGTTAAAAATTTTGATAGACATTATTTCCAAAACATCATGCTAGTTTAGCTAAACGTAAGCATAAGAAAATGCCTTTCTGGTAATGGAAGCAAGCTGTAATAACAATATGAATTCTACCGTATTCATAGTTCAGGATACTTTTTGTCTTCAAGATAATAGTAATGGCTTGATAATGGTCTGAGGATTGATTTAGTACTGTTGTAACAGTTTAGTAATCTGAATGGGAAAATATTTGCTGTCATGGTCTCTCTGTTAGAAACATAACTGAAAAATCGGGAAAGGACCATGGCCATTTCCAGGTCAATGGATCACTTCCATCACTACCTCTACGGAAAACGTTTATTTGAATGCACCATACATTTTGAAAACATACAGTGGTTAAACACACAGAAAAATTCCTTCTTTTGATACAGTATTATCACAGGTAAGAGTGCTTTATCACACTTGCCAGGATAACTGGCTTTAGACACCGCATTGAGGAACTAAAATGTCATATGGGATGATATTGGTGACAATGGTAGGAATAATCTGCCTACGCTGACCAAAACAGTGAACCAAGAAATGATTTTACTGTTTCTGTAAAACATAATACAACATTGCAAAGTCATACTAGATTAAGATGCACAAATCACTGCCTAACTGAAAGGTTCTTTTTAGCTGATATGCAACTGGTCTTCTAAACCTCAGTTCTCATTCAAAAAGGCAAAATTAATCAGTAGCTGTTATAGTTGAAAGAACTTTCAAAATATAAAAAGATTGTAATTCACAATAATCAATTGCTCTATCTGTAAATATCTAGGGATATTTAACTGTACTGCTCCATATATTTCTCTAGGCCTGTAACTGAATTCTGTTTGACATTTAAATATCAGAATGAACTAATCATTTTTAGTAGAAACACATTAATATGATTGGTGGATGTATGAGCATATAATAAAATAAGTTCAGAAGTTCATCTTGCTTGATTAAGGACTTAAAGGGTAGTGTGAAACATAGGGAAAACTGAAAATTTTGCCACCAAATCCAGAAATTACTTCTACTAATATCTATTTCAGTCCAAATAAATCACATACAGACCAGTAAGCAAATCCACAGTTCTTGTTCAAAAAAGGCAGAAAGACAGTGGTACTATCTTTCTTCCACTCAGATTCTACATCAAGATTTCCCAGATACAGATGTGGTGTGATATGCAACCATTCCTGAGTGACCACAGGAAACATTAAATAATACAGTTTTTAGTTTGTAGAGATATATAAATGGGCCTTGTTAGAACAAATAAAAAATAAAGCACTTTTCACCCAGAATCACAGCTGAAATACAACAGAGTTTAATTTAATGTATCGACACCTTTTTCTAACATTATAAATGTTACCAAGGTTATAATATTGTCTTTTCACTTTTTTTTTTTTCAGAGAAGAGTCTACTGTAAATTGTGAATGTAAGAAATATAATTTGATTTGCTGGAATGGACGCTCATCCTAAATTGATGTCTTGCATTACAAAAGTCTAGCAGCTTTTTGGGGGGAACATTAGGTAGCCACTTATTAGCAACAACAAAGTCTGTTTTCAGTTTTTTAAAAATACGACCATTTAGAGAAATGTCAGAAAGGAAGATAAACATTTCTATGTAAGATAGACATGTGCTAACCTGTGAAAGATAATTTGAGTAGTCAGCAAATCCCTACTGGCACAAACACGAGGAGACGTTGGCCAGAAAAATCTGTCTGGTTTTCAGAATGTGTAACACTTCTCTTACCAGGGAAATAAAAGTGTCTTTCACTAAAATCTTAGCTGTCACATTAGCATTAAATCAGTGCCTGCTAGCAAGCACGGTAAAAGATTGTTAAAGGTTTTCATTCTAAATACTGTTTTTTCTGAGAGCTTAAACAATACTACAGAAAGGGGCTCTGGGCTAAAATGTGGTGTATTACACATCTGTTAGACAGCATATCTTTAGGCATTTATTTTTTAATTCCTCTACTGAGATTGGTCCAAATCCTAATTTTGAAAAGCAAAGCTTAAGTGAAAGCAATGTGGCAGAATCCCTAAGAATGCTCAAGCACCGGGCACACAATGTGCAACTTGCAATCTGATCCTCCCTGCTGGCTTCCCAGTCAGAAAGAAAAATATCTCCTGGTTCCTTGAAATTCCTTTGAATTAAATTGATTCAAGACAACCACGGTTTAAAGTCAATTTTAATTTATTTTTTTATTTTTTTAATAATTTTTATTTAATAGCTGACTTCATATATTTCAGTGAGAAAACTCTTCGCGAGTATTCCCGCATAGTCATTTCTCCATCTTTCCTTCATGCTATTGTAAAAGAAGGGCTAGATGTACCACTGAGGGACTGATCTAACTGAAATACTCTCATTTCCAAAGAACAGCTCCAGAAAAGCCGTAATGCAGGTACTTAAAAAGGTAAACACCAGTATCAGTCAGGAAAGGAAAAACTGGGAATAAGAATGAAGGCCTTAAAAAGTAATAAAGAAGTTGGAATAAAAAGGCACCAGTAGAACAAATGTTAATGGAGTGACATCCAAAATGAAGATGCATGGAAACAAGATGAGGGAACACAGAGTATCTTTAAAAAAGAAAAGAGGCAGTACCATTGCCTGGAAAATATGGATTAATGTACCAGATTAAAAAGGAGCAATAACCTACTATCTATTCAAACTAGTCCAAACCAGAAAGATAGGAGTGAGCCTAAGTTGCACTTCCATTGTTGCCACCAAATAAGCGGTCAGTAACAATCACGTTTAGTATGCCCCCAAAGTATGCATGAAATACAATAAATTACATTTTTCCTAAAGACTGGTATTTTTTCAACAAGAAATTCAAATGCATTCAATTTTGTCACTGAACCTTTTAAACACTTTTTCCACCTCTGTAGACAGTCAGAAAAATAGAATTCATCCTTCACAAGAAAGGACAAAATAGTTCTTTACCTAAATAGTATATCATATATTTACTGAAATTTAAAACCAGAATGAAAGATATACAAATTTTAGAAAATGTTAACTAGCTCTGTGTTAGTAATCTTACTCCTACAAGTATTTTGAATCAACATTCATTTCAACCATAGCTGCTGGAGTTCAGTATCTCTGCAAACGGGGTCATAAGTCACTAACACTAACTGGAGCTAAATACTTTGGATCATTATTTATAAAAAAAGATCTATAATGTCATGTTATGGAACAACGATATGGCAGACAGGACTGTTCTTAACTAAGTATCACTAGCCTATAAAAGGCTTCCATAGATTCTAAGATCACATCTAAAAAGTGCTTGACAACACTGAAAGCTGGAAGGCATACAACAATAAGAGAAGTAGTACTGACAACACACTTACCTGGTTTATTTTAGAAAACCAAGCCTCCAAGATGTAAACTTAAACATTATGCATTTGAGCATAACTAGATTTGATTTTGTTCTATTTAAATTTTAATGCTGCAGTCTCTGCTATACAGAAGCAGGAAGCCAGCTACTGGATGAATGAATTTTGCCTGAGAAAGGGAGAAGGATACTTCAACACTGGAAAGACCAAAAAGACTCTAATAACAGAAGTGGCCAAAAATTTCAGTAACACTTCGTAAGTGGCAACTGCTGAGTTCAGTAAGGAGCAATACTTGCAGTGAGTGTGCTGGTCAACTTTAATCCACCGTATCAACAAATATTTTCAATATTTGTGAGTAATTAATACAAAATACATCTTGAATTTCTAGATGTACATGTATATGACAAAAAAACCCACAATAAAGACAAAGGAGGAGAATGGATTCCTTATTAATGCATCAATTGAAAAAAGGACATTTATGAAATAAAGCAGGGCAATTCAGCATGTAGTGTACAAAACCATTTGACTTAATCTTTTACTTTTCTGATTTAGCCGAAGAACTTCATTCAAATCTAGGGTGGTTTCAATCGGTTTCTGATTCTCTCTCTCGTAAGGATAACTATTTCATAACCATTAAAATTTATTCTACCTTATCCACTACTCTATTCAAAATTTAATTCATTTTAGTGTGAAAATAAATAAGAATATCTAGCATACATGTAATCTGTTAAACTCAACAGTTTTAAAGGGAACACTAATTTCACTATTTCCATTTTATGAAGGGAAACAATAAAGAAATGCAGAGGTTAAGTGATTTGCCCGAGGTCAAATATATCAGCAGGAGAGAAGTCAGAAGTTCATAAATTAGCTGACTTCTTATTAATTAGCCTTACATTGACATATTTTGTAAAACTACAGGTAAAGACTGCTTGCTGTGTAATAATGTATCCTAATAACTCTCAGTGGGAATATCCACTTGAAGGAGAAAGGAAGTGATGAGAAAATGGCTAGTAACAAATCATTAGGATAAGACAGCATTCACTCACAGATGAAACAGCTTATTGACTAGTGACGGTATATTATCTCTCACCTAAAATTGGAAAGGTAGTAAGAGCTAGAAGATGGAAAATACAGTGAAAATAAATTTGAATAGAAAGTTAAATAGCAGATATAAAATCCCACAGTCTGTGAGACTGATGTCCATATTGGGCAGGTTAGTATAAACTATAATAAAAAAACTCAAGAGTGGACCTTGAATAAATATGATATACCTTGGATGAGTAAGGATGGCTTTTGTAAAGCAAATTTCTGCTCTGAAGTACTTTGAATTGTCAAAGAGACACATGAATGCAAGTGTCTCGGTTGCCTGGAGTTGCTTATTTGGAGTCTACCTTGGATTTGCAAAAGGCTTTTGCTAAAGTTTCTTAGCAAAGGGTATCAAAGAATAAGGCTATTAAAAAAAAGTGATCAGATAAGAAGGAAAGCATGTATAACTGATGTCTTAAAGGCTAAGTAGGAATGAGTTATGAGTAAATATCCAGTTCCTGCAATCAAGACACATTGCTGCTGGAATTTTGCAAAGACCTTTTCCAGGGCCTGTGCTGTTCCACAATCATAAATGATCTGGGAAAGGGGATGAGAGTTTGTGAGAAATGTTCCTGATCTAAGTTATTTGGGATAGTCAGGCCCAGAACAGACTGTAGAATTCCAGAAGCAACTTACAAGATTGAGTGACTAGGTAATACAATGCTAGATTTAAATGCTCTGTAAATAAATGTAAAGTGATGCTCAAGGAGGGGAGGGGGTTGTGTGTGCAGGAGTTTAATATCACATGTAAATGGTGGGCTTGGAGCTGACAATTAGCCTGGAGAACTGAGCCAATAGTTCCATAACTGTTCAATGTCAGTATTCAGTAAGAAAAAGAGAAGAAAAGTGGGGGGAATAATTTTGAAATAGTATAAACCTAAGAACCTCTCACACTTTGAACAGCACATGTAGCATACAAAACCCAGAAAGGGATACAAAGATGATCAACAGCTTCCATACGGGTAGCAGAATAGGATACTTCTCTTGAAAAGAAGATCTCTAGAGAAGAATACAGACGATGCTCACAAATCATTGGTGGCAAAGAAGGAATGGACAGACGCTGACTGTTTACTGTTTCTCCAGCTCAATCAAATCCAATGCAATGTAGATTCTAACGAAGCTAGAAGAAACCACACTCAAAACAAATAATAGTTCTTTATGCACAAAACAAACAGGGTAGGAGACCATGCAAATCGTTGTCAAAGGAAGCTATTCTAAGGTTACGTAGGTTTATGGGAATAGATTAATGGAGTAGAAAATGAACAAAATTCTGATCTTTAGAAACCATATGTATCAGATGAAATGTCTTCAGCTAAAACTGTTGGAGGTTGGGGAATGTCTGAAAAGGATCATACAATTCTTATTCTTACATTTATCTGGGCATATATTTATAATCACATATATTTATAATCACAGGCCATTCTTCTTTTGCTATGTTTTGCCTACTCATTATTTTCATGTAGCTCCCTGAAGTGGGTATGGATGCCTTTTAAAGCACCTAATTGTGTTAATATGTGATATAAGGAAAATAGTTGGTTCTCTGTTTTGAATTACTCTTAGAAGGTAGAAGGGAAGAACAATCATAAAATGTAGGTGTTGTAGTACTTCACTTATAAACACATGCCTCCTTTACTGGATAGGGCCTGAAATGTCAGAAATTTTTCAAGTTTTTAGGATAGTCAGACATTTTTTGCATTATCATGGTCATGAATTTTCTTGCCTCAAATGCTAAGTTATAAGTGGATCAGTAGACAAGTGCAAACATGGAATCTCTCTGAAGAGTTAACAAGTTTCCTAGTGTGAATTGCCCTTTGTCATTGCAGAATACCTCTTGGCAACAATTGTAATACCAATCAGATTAAACACAACTTGCTCTAAAGCTTTTCAGATGAAACAACATGGCTTTATAATAGCATTGAGTAGTAACACTTCATTTAATATGTGCATTAATTATTGCTGAATTATAATGGAGTTCCTAAAAAGATGTATAACATTCACATTAATACTAAATTAATTCATTATGATCAGTGTAATTACAATGAATACTAACTAAATTAATGGCAGTTAGACATGTTAGAGAAAGTGTCACCTATTCACTTGACATATTCCAAACAAATATATTTTGGTACTGCTTTTGTAAGAGTAGTGTGAAGCAGTGTGTTCACTAGAGTTTTTTTTAGTATCATTGAACAACTAATAGTTCTATTGTGTGCTGGTTTTATGTACATGTATGGACAGACAAAATACATGTATTATCTGAATTACATGAAAATAACAAAGCTTCAAACCAGTCTGATGCTTCCGTCTGTATTTAGTTCCACTGTATATACACATAAAGTCCCAGATGCGTAGCCAGAAAAATAGGAAATAGTGAGGAAACAGACTATACACGCTGCTAGGCCCCAGTTCTGCTCTCCAGTATTCATTCTGGTGTGCGCTCTACAGATCAGCCATGTCAGACACTTGGAATACAGCATTTCCAGACAGACCCTGATGCCAAGTGGTATGTTTAGCATGCTTCTGCATTTATATTTCTTGACCTGTTGGCCTAAGTCTTACATAAACTATTCTTGCCTATGGCAAAAGAAATCTGTCCTGGGGATTGTATCTGTAGCCACATGCCAGATGTCCCATGGGCTCTTACAGAGTATTAATTGTGCAGCAGTTTTCAAGAAAGAAGCGAGTTTTATCCACGGGATCAAATTTTAGCAGATTCAGAAAAATAAAATGTGAAGCCTAATTCAATAGGAGAAAAGAAGAGAGTTACTTACAGTGCACTTTTCAATCAATGGAATGAAATTTTGATGCCACCTGTTAGAGCAAATAAAGCAAAAAAACAATTTCACATAACTCACAGAATTATGGAAATTTTATATACAACTTAACAGTATAATTAGATGTTATATTACTAACAGGCAACTAAAATATTATCATACTTTTTCTTCCACTATTTTGATTCAGAGGTAACATCATCAACTGGATACCTTCTTTTGCATTCACATATCTAAAACAGCATAAAGTGTAAAAATCATTCATTGCTTTGTCCAAAGAAGAGAAAATAAGTAGCTTAGTAAGGCAAACAAGGATAGAAAATGCTGCCAAACACTTTGCAAACAATCAAAACACAGCTTGATTCTTGTACGAAGAGAAAAAGTATCATCCTTTAACTTTTCTTGTATTGTAATTCAGAGGAAGATTAACTGTAGCCTTCCGGCAATCACTAATGCAGTGTTTGTATTTCGTGTTGAGATTATCCACTCGGGTGCTGCACTGAAGCTGCCTGGGCTATTTTGACACTGCATCCAGATGCTCCAATTTTGCTTCAGTGATTCAGAGCAAAGCCAAAATCCCTTAAAGCAATGTTCAAAGGGTTAGGTCTCGACGAACAATTAAAGCACTCCGAAGAAGCGTTTCTAAACATCTCTGACTGGTGCTGAAGTGGCTTAAGTGGCCTTAGTGTGACACCCAAGCAGGGAACACATAACAGAAAGATCCAGTTTTACTATACACAGCTATGCTTCAGGTGAATGTGGATTTTGCTACGTTTGTATAGAAAAGTCAAAATAAAGTGTAAGAACAGAAGAAAAAGCTCCATTATTAAATTGCAGTGTATCAGTTCTACAAAGAGTGAACATTTGTCTGCTTTATCTAAACCAAATTAAAAGGTCTAATTATAAATATTTTATTAAAAGTTGCACTTGTCATAGATTCCCACTTCCTCATTTGAGACCTAAACAAATCTGCTGTTTGAGCAAGAACATAAGAACAGACTTTCTAATTTTTTGTGAACGAACGGACATCCTGTAGAATCTAAGCGTAACTTCTCACAAAATATATGGACTACTGAAGTATGCAGATATATCTGAAAACTTAACTCAAACACTGTGCATTATTATTCCAATTGGTAAGTATTTATAGGATTGGAAAATCATTCTGCAAAGTATCATTCATTTCATTTGAGATTGACTACACCTACTAAATAATGTAACGCAAGACAAGGAAATACATCAGGCTCCAGCACATGCTTGACTCAACAAGACACAGAGACCCTGAAGTGGGAAGCTAGAGGCACTTGATCATCTAATGTTAACCAAGACAAACATCACGTTTTTGAAAACGTTCTTACTAATGAAGAATATAGACAATCGCAATTTCGTATGTGCTCAACTTAAATTTATTGTGAAAAAAATTATTGTGAACAAGATTTTGTATTTTAATTTTTTAAAAAGTATTTCGTAATTTTCATTCTCAAGTTTTGCTTGTTTTTGAGAAAAATAAGCCAGGAAAAGTTCCCACGTTTGCAAGAGTTTCAGTTTGGGGTTTGGTTTTTTTGTTTGTTTGGAAGTTCCTGAATAGCAGTTTTAGTCTTCTGGTATCAGGTGAAGTAAGAAAACATTTTCAAGTGGCAAGTGCAGTTGAAGAAGATTTTACCTGAATAATGATAGTGCAAGCTTTAAGTTGGAGGAGACAGATTTGATACAGAATACATACTGAGTACCAGGACAGTTAACTATGGGAAATCCTGAGAGAGACATGCTGAGATAACTGAGGCATGTCCTGAAACAAATTTTCTAGAAAAAAAAAAAGAAAAGAAAAGAAACACACAGCAAAAATTCACTTCATGATCCTTCCACCAACTTCTCCTGCTCTGTTTCTGTTAACTGTGCATCTGGTTGCTGCCGCCAGTTAGCTTCTCTGCTGTGCTGAATGTGCACTACGGAAGAAACACACCCCTATTTGTGCGCCCTGCTGATTTCACGGACAGGTTACCAGTTTCTTCAAACTCCACATTCAGTGCAGAAGTTGTCCATGTACTAATGCTTCATACTGGTTTATAAGAATGGATAATCACTTTAAAGGTTTATGTTGTAGATATTTATGTTGTATATTGCTAAATATGCTTTTTTTCTCATTTTGAGAAATCCATAAAGAAAAGATTCTTTTGTAAGAAACAACATACAGAATGTAAGAATAATTACTACAAAATGTATTACCATTTATCTTATATGCTGTTTAAATCTAAGGGGGTGGGAGTGGGATGAAAGAAAAAGATCAATTATTTGATTTTATAATTGTTTTCACTCCTGTAGTTCAGAAAACATTTTCAATTTTGCAAACATTGGCTGAAATAGTTTTAGTTTTATGGACTAAGAAGGTCCATCATTATCAAGAATGACAGACACTTAGTTAAAAACAGAATTTAGGATGTTTCACTAGCGAAGGTTTTTGCTTGAACAGTGAACTATAGGAATCCAGTGCACTACCTCATTTTGCAAAAAAGTCAACAAACAGCAAATTAACAATTAGCAAATACGACTGACTCTTCCAGTAAGAATGCTGATTTCTTTGGAGATTCTGATTAGAAGGTCTTTCAGAAAAATGCATTATTTTGGGAGAACTGACACACAAGAACAACTCAGAGTTCAAGTACACTTCCTATTAGCATTTAATAAAAAGCACCAGCAACACAACAAATCTGTTAGATATGTCATAAAAATATTCTGATTTAAAGTGAGAGCATCAGAGCTGCCTAAATACCTACAATGGCATAACTGTCTTCCGCAGCACATCTGGATATCTAGGATACTAAATTTGAAAGCCTATTCCCTTCTCCTATGAAATAAACAGTGGATTTCTGCAAATACGTGTAACCAGAAAAGGGAAAGACTTCATTTTCCCAGGTAAACCTCTGAAAGAGAAAGAAACCCAGTCACGAGGTTTAGCAAGCTTGACTTTGTTCTTTGGATTTATGTCTTGATCTTTCTCTTGTTTATCTCTTGGAGAAGGAAGTGCATTATATCCTTGACTATTTGTTTACTGATACAAAGCAAAAGACAGATTGAGCAATCAACATTAAAAACAAGCCCTCTTTTACACAGAGAATGGCACACTACCATTCTCATTCCTTTACTACACCTCTAAAGGAAGGGATATTAATTCACTAAATCACGACTCAGGAACTCTGAGTTTCACAATTGGTATCAGCAAACCTGCTGTGTGACTCTGGACAGATCTGCAATATTTAACAACTTGTTGTGTATCTGCAGACTACTGTTCTATAGTCAATAGTTGATTTTTGCCTGAAAGATTTTGCTGGCTTTTTTGTTTTCCTTCCATCAAAAAATTCACCTATACTTGATTTTGGCTTTTCCTCACATTCTTTGGTAATGTAAGCTATATAGAAAGATGACTCAGAATTCATAAACAGCCAGTGCTGGTTTTTTATTGATATTAGTGTCTGAATTGAAATCAGCACTCTTGTGGCTAGCAAGTTCTATTAGATCTCCTTAATGAAAACACACTAGTTCAGTACAGGTTCTTGCATTAAGAAGTCTTAAGAAATACAGAAGCATATGCAGCAGGGCTTCATGTATGGATAGTTTTTCAGTTAGATGGGCTATTGAAAAAAATCAGCTGTCTTCCCCCTCTTCCACCCTCCACCCCCCACTTAACTAATATTTTGCATTTACTGCCAAATAAAACCATACTTTGATTTCATTTGGGACTGACAGATATATTCAGGAAATATTCATGAAAAAAATGTGGAGAAGTAATATCCTTCATCATTCCTAAAATTAGTATTTTTGTCCAATCATCAATTTGTACACTTGCCAGAGACATAGACAACTCTGCAGAAGCTATTTAAAGACAAAACCAAAAAACTGGAAATGAATGATCAGGATTACACACTCTTTGTAAATCATTCATGGTATAAAGAGAATCCCCCCTCTCTTAACGTATTCAATAGCTCCGCGGTTAGGGCCTCATCTGATATACAATGTGGGACCATCAGGTTCAAGGCCCTCTTTGTCTGCACGTTCTTGAACCCACATTTTCACTTTCCCAGGAGAGTTCTTAAACCAGGGAGAAACCTATAATTGGCTTCTCTCTATTCCCACGGAAAAAGCTGTTCTGCATGGATTATTTAAATACTGAGTCAAAGGGAGAGAACGACTCTTTGGTCTGGTGGTTAAAGCATTCACTGGGGAGGCACACAGCTAGGTCAAAGTAGCAGTTCAAATACCTCAGGTGAGAGCATAGCACTGCAGAATAACCATTGACTAGGTGATTCCCCTGGAAGAAAATAACGGTTTAAATCTCAGTCGGAGGAAGGAGTTGAACCTTGGTCTCCCACATGTAGAAGTCATGGCATTAAAAAAACATATGGTGAGTTCTTCAAGTTTGTGGAGATACAGCTGAGTGGGTGGAGAGGGGAAGATGAAGACGGGAAACAGCGGTTGTTTCCTCACTGCTAGTTTTGTCAATTTACTCCCTCTTCTGAAAAGACAAAAGTCATACCAAACTCAGCCCGAATTTTGAAAAAAATTAGATTGTCAGTATTTTTTAAGTTTTAGTGATCAATTTATTCACCAGAAATGTATTCAGATATTTGATGTAAAAACACATTGTCCTCTGTGCGGGCTTAGATTAGACTGCCAATTAATGATTGGATTAAAAACTTTTGCAAGTAAAAAGCTTCTTCCCCACCCCACCCTTTTTTTTTTGGCTCGAGTTTGAACTTTCTTTAAATATAGATGTGTGTGTAATATACACTAATAACCCTTGTGGAGGTAGGATTGACTGCCATTGAAGAACTATTTTACAAATTACATTCTCAGACCTCGTGAGGTGAGAGGAAGATTTTACAGTAGAAGCTCTATTAAGTTAACATTTCATATTGTGCAGGGTATATTCATCATACTTTTTAGCACATTAGAAAGAAATGGTTATGCTTTTTTCTTTTTTTTGAGATTGTATCTGTACACAAAGAAGTCCATATAGTTCATCTGGCAATATTTGCTTTGAATTTCTATGATATCACGGTTGTAAGCCTCCTATTTTAATGTAGTTATTTTATATTTAATTTATTATATACTGCCTCCAAACATATCTGTTTTATGAGAAAATAAATGATTATACTGAATAACATAAAAGGATACCTGAATTCCGGACTGATTGCCACCACCACTGACCTGAGAATTCATTCACTTTCCTGAAGATTACGTACAGATTTTTTCTTGTTGTTTAAATTTGAAGAAAGCATAATTCACTTACAGTATTTAAACTTATTTTTCTTTCATTGCCACTATTTCACTCCTAAAACCTTCATGTTTTTCTGACAGCATTCAGAAGCTCCAGGGATACCAATGACAAGTTAACTGGATGTAAATCTTCCAAACAGAAAGTGGGTTTCAACAGCAAAAGACTGGTAGTTGAAACGTTAAGCTAGAAAAACATCATGACTGGATAAAGGAACATTTTCAGCTTAATACAATTACTTCAATACTTTAATTTGCTGATTATAGAAATGTTATGTATACAGAAATATTCATTCTTAGAACACCATCACACAATATTATTGCCTGCTGGTCTGCATCTCTATACAGCACATACAGTTACGATTTATTTCTTAAGAAGAATGTCAGAAAATGCTGCTACTTTCACATAGCAGCTTTTTGTCAAAAGGTGAGTGTATGCAAAAACAATGTGATCTGTTCCAATTTGACTGCTAATAACAAGGGTAAGTCATGACTTTTTCAGTCTACGTTTTTGTCAATGAACATGTTTATTTGCATAAATTGTGCTTCTCATGGGAAGTCTAACGTTTTGTTTCCCATGTTCCACTCTTCTCTCAACATTCCCCCAAAAGTAAAACATCTTTGCCAGTTAAGAAAGTTCATGCATACTTAAGTTAAAATTTCTCAGGGGAGGTGGAAGAAAGTTTTAGTGTAGGAAATCCCTAATTTTCATCTGACTTCAATAAAATTATAATTAATATAATCATGCTTTGATGTGACTATTTAAGATCTGTAATGGAAAATGAAGAATTATTGACAAATTGTATATACTAATAAAATTTATGTTGTTTCTATCTCAGATATGTTCTTGAGGTAACTATGTAATGAATAACAGTTGGTACTATAGGAAAGTTGATCCTCGTATGACTAACACATGGAGCAAGTGTCAGTACTAATAGTGTAATTTGTTATTTAGGTTTTGTTGGTTATTGCAACAGGTTACTGACTACTGATAAACACGTGGTGGTCTAGAGGAGCTTTCGCATAAACAATAACCCAACACATTTGTAGAATTTTGCCTTTCAACTACATAACAAATATTTAACAAAAGAAAAACATTGCCAAATGGGCTTCAACTACCTTTTGAACATGTTATGGATTAAAGTGTAGGGAAAAAACCCAAATTCTTATGATGTCATCCATAAATACTCATAAAATAAAAATATGTTAATGAATTCCATAGATAAGCAAATTGGA
>VZSC01020011.1:229650-263852 GCA_013398225.1 Steatornis caripensis | reverse complement strand
AACTGAAAAAATACCTTACCAATATAGACCTGAAACTATTTGAATGACAATACAACTACTTGTAACAGAAATAACATCACAGAACAAGTGTTTTTAATCAAGTACAGAACAAATGAGCTCACATATTTTTAAGTTATAGAGAAATCTGGCCAAAATGCATTTGTCAAACCCAGATCAACAGCAGCAAGGTGACACGCATCAGCCTGAATCTTGACACAGCAGTATAAAGAATGAATGGCTATATTCTCAAATTACAGCACAGATAGATACATCATACTGCCACAGTCCTAGGACATTGTTAGTGTAATTGCCCCAAAAGGCACCCGCTGTCAGTCTGGAACATGAGATTTCACATTAGAAGTATGCTTTTAAAAAAGCAGCAATCCACAAGTGTGGGGGTAAGTTTTCAACTGTACTTACAAGAATAATGCCACACGGATTCTTACTCCAGTCAGTGGCATTTAGCAAAACTAATCCCACATACGTATGCAGAATTGCCTTACTAAAACGTTCACTAGAAACCTTTTCTTCAAGCTCCTTAGAGTTCCAAGAGCAGAGACTAAATCTGATTCTCTCACTAAATCTGATTTCATACCAGCCCCAAACTGTTTTAGCCAAATAAGCTGAGCCCAAAGACTGTATTTCTAATAAATTGTGTTCTTCAAACAGTGATTTATGGCCTTCTTCTGAGAAATTGTTGTGAAGTTTGTAACAAACAAACAAAAAATGGAATAGCAAGCCCCTTGTCAATAGCCTTACAGTCATTCAAATCTAAATGGTTGAAATGCACTGAGCAGAACCTCGAGTCCTTAGCAAACTACATCTGTGTGCCATAGGCAGAGAGCAGGAGAGACTGAAGCAACATTGTGTCCGAAGTCCCCTGTCAAAGAAAAACGTTATCGTCATGGGCACCATCTCAGTGGTCCTGGCATGTGAAATCCATAGCTCTTCCTAATCTCAGGTCAAAGTAATCGCGTTCCTATGATCAAGGCTCTCCAACCAGATCACTTGTAACAGAAGATACTGTGTAGCATCTCAGAGCATTACCCCACCTTCACCAGTCAGCCCACAATCCTGAAAATTACTCATTATTTCACAGGAAGCTTGGTAAAAATGCATAAAACAAAAATACACCTAGATAGTTGATTATTAGAACAAAAATCCTTCCTTAACCCTGAAAGCAATGAGCTGAAATGCTGAAATAAGGCATCTGATGTCAATTGGCATCTTTACACAAAAGCGTTATTTCTGAATGTGCTGAGGACAAAATACACAATGTTGGCCAACGAAGAAAGATGACGGAAGAAATCAGGGATTCCACAGACAGGAAGAACAATCCACAGCTACCCAGGCAACACTTCATAATCAGGCTTTGGAATTTCTCCCAGAAGTAGATAAAAGTATTCTGTAAAGTGTAGTTAGATTTCTTCCCCCAAAAGAAAACGCTATTCCAGTAGGGTTATTTCAGTCAAGCTCTTCTCGCTGTCTGTGAAAGCCTGGGTTTCTTATGAACCGCTTAACTTTGAAAGGCAGGCCTTTTACCTGATCTGCGATTTTCCATACTCTGACAGAACCATCACAGCTCGCCGATGCCTAGTAAGAGATTTTTGTAAACAAATTACTAATTAAAGACAGAGAGATTAACGCCAAAAAAAAAAAATCTGTATAACCAATGCTACAGACATATCATATATAGGCAGTTTTAAAAAGAAAGCCTCCCTGTTTAAACCATTTTAAGACTTCAAATTTTCTAATACTGTCATCTTGGTAATTCTACTTGACTCCGTGCTACTGCAATTACAAACCCTCATACTTCAAGCGAGCTGCTTATTCACAAAAGAGGCTCAAAGTTAATATTAGGTTTCTTCGGTGAGCCATCTTTTCCCCTCTAAAATCAGATCAACAGAAGAACATAGACAGTAATTGAGTAGTAATGCAAAGACCGAGCTCCCCTGGGAGGCAACAAGTTGCAACACACTCCATCATCGGTAAGGTCAGCTGAAATGAAGTGCCCAGTCACTAGTTTTTTTGTAAAAAGTACATATTTATTTACTTTCCCAGGGAAAAGCAGATTCAAAGTAGAAAGTAAACAAGAAAGTGTTTTTACCAGGTAAACATCCCTTGGGTCAAAAGACAGGCTTAAAACAGGAGCATCATGTCCTCGGAATGTTTTCTGCTTGCTGCTATCAGTCACCTCCACAACTTTGACCATAAAGTCACTGTAGATCACAACGGCATAGACATCAAAGTATTAACATTGGTATTACCAGTGAGAAACTGTGTGTTTATGGCAATAAAAATTGGGCGCTAACTATCTTTTGGGGAAGTTACGGCTCTCAACATTGTATGATGTAAGAGAAAATGAGAATCTTGAGGCTTACTACAGTAGAAGCAAGGCCAGACTATTTTAAAATCAGAAAATACTTTTTGCTCATGTCAAAGTTCATAAAATCTGGTTGCTCTTTGAAGAGTCTGTTATGTACACACAGACCACATAACCCGTTTAATATAATATTCTCTATGGCCTAACGAAAACTTCTAAGTTAGATATGAGAGAGCTGACTTAACAAGAACTATTTGTTGAATGGGACCAATATTCATGACTATAATCATTTGGTCATGTGGTTTTTAAAAAAAGATAGAGCAAGTAGTTTATTTTGTGATGTTTTTAACAGAATTTTTACCTTTTTTTATTTTCTTTTAATTTTTTTTAGGGTATCAGATACATTCATCTTTTACAACTTTATTCCCTCCTCCAAAATTACAGACAGTACTGCCATTTAACCCAAAACATCAATGTTAATTTCTAAGCCAAAGAGCTCCTGTGACAATCTTTCAGTACCACTCCCTCTCATACTTCACTGCAACAACCTCAGAGAGAAATTTAATTTTAGGACGTAATCCTATAGGGTTAGAGATTACTTTAACAATACTCAGAAACAAAACCTTGGTTTTGTCAACTCTCTAATGCTAACCAAACAGTCAGAAAAGGAAGTCTGGAAGGTATATTGCGAGACAACTAAAATTATGTTGGCATTCTTAAACAATGCAAGACAGTTTTAAAGAAAAAAAAAAGCAGGCAATAGGATATTCTTTGTTTGAGACACCACACAACTGTTTTTCAAATAGTTTATGTGAACTTTGGCAGCCAGTTGGATGTTAAACTTGTATAAAACTGAAGTTTGCAAACTTCATGTGAAAAAAAAAAGAGAAATCTGGGACAACTACAAGCAATCCTTCTTAGCTGCATTCCTTCACTTCACAGCGTTCACCGTCTCCTTCAGTTTGTTACAGAAGACCTCATCAAGGAGTGGCCTCATGTCTTAATGAGCTCTTTCTCCTAATGTGACAGCCCTGGCCAGGCTGCAGAAGTACTGGGTTTTTGTCAAAGTTTTAGAAAGAGAAAAGTGTTCGCCGTCTGCCTAATCTCTCTAATCAAAGTCAGATCCTGGGGCAGAGCTGTTCCCTCCGAAACAAGCACTGGCAAAGGGCCTAAATTCACGATCCCTGTCAGATTTAAAGATTACAGCGGTTACTGCCCCCAGCTGTCCAGCCTCCCAGTTTTGGTGGAGCTGGTGTGCCTGCTCCCCAGCTGCCAGAGTTCACAGCCCAGCATATTCATCCAAATTGCTTTCTAGTTCGATTCACACTTAGAGAAGCCAGAGAGCAGATGCAACGCCCTGCTATCTCTGCTGTGGCGATGGAGGAGAGAGGCAAGCAGACAGCCTGGGTTAGCTACAGTGCCCAAAAGGTTCACCAAATCCAATTAAGAACCACCTGAGCCTTAAACAAATGAACAAGAATATTGCCTGCTTGCTATTTTGCCATCTCTGTTAATGGAATAGAGTACATTATGTAAAAGCAAACATGCTGCCCTAAGAAATTAACTAAACTACGCATTTAATTCCCCTCAAGCGAGTCTTGCAACTGTCGTCTGTTATCATTTGGCAGAATGGTGGTGATACTTATGCCAGAAAATGACTCAAAGCACTCATGCAAATCAGAACCCAGCTAACTTTTGCATGCATATATACATCTGCAGCACCATGGTCCTGAACAGCCAGGATATTATCTTTAGCACAGAGCAACAAAAACCTTGATCCTGCAATGAGATCCATATGGGTGAACGCTTACGCGTATGCATTATAGGACCGAAAGCTGAAAACACTCAAGTATCCTAAAGAAAAGGAATTATTTCACAACACCAGATTTCCATTTAAAATTGTTTGGTGGATCGAGTATCTCTGAGCATTGTTTCCTAAAGTCCTTTTCATTCTTTCCTTCGCCTGCACTCTCAGAAGGCATTTTGCAATACTTTAAAACCCTCAGAGGTATGTGGATTAACATCCTCATTGGTAAAAATCAGCATGGGAGGAAGTTGCCAGATTTTGAACGATAACAATGCTTTTCCTTATGATGCAGAGATTACCTAGATCCAGCAGCAATCCTGGCACCATCACTATTAAAGATGACGTGGTTTGCATTCATGGTGAAGCGAGTAAGGATGCCATCTGGAGCTCCTTCAGGAAATGTATGCATCTGAACAGTATTGTTCGATACTGCTGTGATCAGTATTCCATTCTAAAAACAAAATCCATCATGGAATTTGTTAGTTACAACACGTTTATGCCCATGGAGCCAAAAAACCTGCTCTGATGTTCCAAATGTTTGGGCAGATTAACTTTAGTAGTTGCAAAAGAGGTCTGACAGTAAGAGTAGCTGGGGAAATATTCTTTAACTTTTATTTCTTCCAAAAAAAAATACAGACAAGCACAGTGACTTTAATACTTACCACTTTAACCAAACTATTGAAAACTAGAAAAAATATGCTCTTACTTTCAGTCTTGTAGAAACACACTGCTAGATTTAATACTGAAACTCCAGTTACACCAGTAGACTTCATTATGCTATCTATATGGCAACGTACTGCATCAAGACCTTCCCAACTTGTACCTTTACCGAAATAATGAATACTCCAAGTCACTAATTAATTTCAAAGAGAGCTGTCTGATCTTCTTCTGGTGGATAGAAAATTCACTCCTTTTCAACAGGCAGGAGAGCTCTTAGAACAGGCAGAGTCTTGCATCCTATTCAGATTAACACGCTGCAGTATCAGGAGAGGGCACGCTGCAGTATCAGGAGAGGGCACCCTCGGACCGAGCTTCTCTGTTAAATGCCACCAGGGAAAGATGAGAAGTTCATGAACTATAGCATAGTTCTTTTCAGAAAATAGAAGGCAGATGTTTACTAAAAATGAATCCAGACTAAAAGAAGTGCAAAACAAAAGAAATAATTACCCTATACTTGGAAAAGTAGTATCTCTTCTTCAAGTAACGATACCATTCCTCAGTTGTACATAGCAGTAAGTTTTCAAAATATATAAAGAAAGAAATGCCTTAATTCCTTGAGAGGCATTTTGTTTGGGGTTGGCGGGGGGGAGGCGTTGCTTTTTTTTTTTTGCCTAAAGTAACAGTAAAAATCCTGAAGATAAACAAAGCAGCAGCCAGTACTAAATAACCTAACTAAATAAGAGATGAGGTTCATTATCTAGATTACATCGACATCTCAGATCAGTTCCTCAAGACATTTTCATTAATGAAGAATAATTTTTTTAAATAAGATTTCCTGAAGTTAAGTCTCACAAAACATTCTTAATCTCACTGCTTAAAGACAAAAAATCCTTCAAAACTAAAAGCACTTTACAATAAACTTAGAAGCAGAGGATTTTTCCTACTGGTGTCAAAAATTAAAACCAGGGTTTCCCCTCCTCTGTTGATTAATGGTTTTAGCAATTTCTGGCTCTGCCACTGATTTGCTAAGAGAACTCACTCAAGTCGAGGTTTGTGAAAAGATAAGTAATGCAATGAAAATCAACAGCAAAATACCCTAAAAATCGATAATAAAAATAGATTATACAAGCACTGAGGAACAGATACATGAGGTATGTTAAAAGGGATACAAGAAAGAGGTTTCACTTAAGGCAGTCGTTCTGAACATGGTTTCAAATTATTATTTTTAAAATATGATACATATATGTTAATTCTCATTTATTTCCTCCTTCATACTCCTCTCCAAAATCACAAATAGTTGAAAAACAGTCTAAAATTTTTCCTTTATCATTGCAAAGTTAACTACACGATACCTGAAGAACTGATGTTCACTTCTGGAATTTCTCACTTCTTCCACAATTGCCCCAAGGACAACATTTTAGACCTTCTATTACTGATGTAATAGAACAATAATTGCACATAAAGGAAATACCATGAGAATTCTCAAGCTAAATACATGAATGTGCACAGTAAAAAGAATTATTTTCTATTGTACAAATTCATATAAGAATTTATTCAGGTAATTTATTTGCCTTGTTATTTACAAATAATGACTCCTGCAAGACACAATAAAAGGAACTGCCTTAACATTCAAACAAACAGAGCAGGTTATGCTTCAAATGCCAGACAGACTACAGAACTGCCTCCAGTCAGCATTCTTGCAAATTCTCACAATTTATGCAAGCAAGAATCCTATTCTCTTCTGACTTTGGGGACGGTGGGTCAGAGGCATCTTTGGGCTAAATAACAATTTTGAGAGTGAAATATCAATGAAGAAGTATTACCAAAGCATTACCAGCCACTGACTTTGTGAAAGCAATTTTTGACTAATATAGATTATAATTCCTCGGCCCTTAAAACAGATGCACATAAAACATCCTCTTGGCTCTTTTTCCTAGTACTTGGGGATCATATCTTACGCTGGGAAACTTTTTGCAACTCACATTGTGAGAAAACACTGAAACAGCCTAGAAAGTTCACTGCATAACTAGCTTAATCTGCTGGGTTTGTTTCTCAGAAAGGAGATCAAAGTCAGAAATGACTATAACTAAATGTGAAGGAAGAGGAGGACAAAACAAATACTGCATGAGTTTCACATCAGGAATAATTTCTCTACAATCTTTTGTGGGGTAAAATGAATTGTCAGAAGTATTCTTGGTTTATATAAAATACTTAATTTACTTTAAATAGTCAAAAAGTTTATAGGCACATTTAATCCACTAAATTCCTGCGTATTTCAGAAAATTATGTTTTCAATACTGCTTTTAATATCTTCACTTAGACACAAAGGCAGAATATGCTCACATGCTCAAATTTAAATACCTGCTGCTCATTAAAGAGCGCTCAATTCATTTTTTCCCTACATTAATCTAAAGACAAAGATCTACGTATTTAACACACATCAAACTGAAATGTGCTACGCACAATACTATCCTTGCCTGTTTCTGTATATTGTCCTAGTATATGTTTAACGTTACCCACACAAGCAGCATCCCCGAGCTTGAAAATCCAGAATTTGTACAGTCGTGTTGTATATCGACACCAGCACGACACAACTTAGAGTCCTGTTAACTACAATACCTTTAGAGCGCATGAATAGGCCTTTTCTCCCACATTAATGGACTTCGGATCATCATCATCCAGGTTTTCCCAAATCCTAACGTCTCCATCACTGCCACAAGTTACAATGCAGCTGTGGAAAGACACAGGACTCATTAACATTCAGGAATAGAAAGGACAGCCACTGTGACTTTTGATCCCAAAATGAAAACGTTACTGCAGTACCGGGCTTTTTTAAATTGAAACACGGTACATACTATGTGATACAGTAAATACCTACATTCGTTATGTCTGAGTAACTTATTAAACACGGGGAAAAAAGATGGTGCCTGCCAGCATAACACAGTACCTTGCGTCTCTGATAACTGGCTAGGCCTGGCACTCATCAGAACTGACCCTTAGGTATTACTGGTCAATCCATTTTTTCCAGGACCAAGAGCAAATTTTTAAAAGGACTTAATTAGCACTGGTTTCTCTAAGAACTGGGCATTTAATTGCTTCTTAAGCCTTTGAAGTTCCCGCTGCGTACAAAGTTGAGGGCAAAACTAAGAGTGTTAATGCATACTTGACTGAAACTCAACAAGCTTAACATGTTCCAGGCTTAGAGAATCCTTAAAAAATAGCTAATATGGAATTCAAGTTTGCTGGAGTTAAGTTTCACAATTTTAATGCAGTAAACAAAACCTGAAGTCACAGAGCAAATACACAAAAGTTTGCATGGGATTTTTAATTAAAGACATCGTGAATCTATAATCAAGCCTTGCATTCTTTTTTTCTAGAGTTGTTTGCAGTCCCAAAAAATTCTAATTAAACAGCAAAATGTTCCAAAGCCAGTGGGGAAGCTGTGATGTTGCTGCTCTTAGTTCTCCAAGGGCTGTAGTTTGACAGCAACACAACACTGTGTTGATATTGAATATATTGATGCTGGAGAGTCCAGTGGTAGTGGACCAGCAGCATTTTGCAGAGATGTCCGCACCTTTTTTTAAAAGATTTGCATTGTAATGGCAAAGAAAGCTTTTTGTGGTTTCAAGGGATTTTTGAGACTAACTCTTAAGAGTAGTCTTTGTACCAAGGCTAAAGAAAGGAATAAGAAAATATGGACTTAAATCATACTCAATATATAAGACGTGCCCCTTGAGTTCATTTTGAGAGGGTTTGTTTTCTCGTTCACCATTTACTTTTAATCAAGAGAAAGGTAACTGCAAATAATTTCGTTTATACATTGAAGAACTAGTGCAAGAATAACGAGAAAAGACAGGAAGCCCAATACTGGATTTCTTCAATTATATTTTTAATTTCTTAGTGTTTTTGTGAACATATTTACTCCCACACAACACTGATTTCTGCTAGACTAAGAAGCCACTCTCATAAAAAGTGCATATAGAGTTTTTATATACACATACGTACTATATAGATGTGTGGGTATACATATATGCTTACATTTAAGGTATAAATCAGTCACTTGAAAACTCAGCATCAAAATACGTCACATAGCCAGTTCTCAACCCAGGCAAAACCCAAAGGATTTGCCAGACCAAGCCGGGCCATAAACCCACCCCAGGATCTCACGCAGCAGCAGCTGGTATAGAAGCCCCTGGGAAGGCAACACAGAGGACCCAGACCATCCCTCCCCACAGCGACGCTTCGCTGTGGTCTCAAGGCAGTTACCTCCCAGTGTCATCGAAGCAGACGTCCGTGTGGCCCTCGGTGTGGCCGTACCGCATCGGCTTTCGTGCGGATGGCATCTTGGCTTGCACCTGTTTATTTATAGAGGACAAAAGAGGAGAAATAAAATAAATTGAAAGGAAAAGCTTCGGAAAGAGCGTCAGATGGCAGGGCAAGGTCAGAGCTGCTGGGACACCCACCCACTGGACTGGGGACACTGGCCTTGGCCCACAGCCGTGCCCTGCTCGGCCTGAGCGAGGTACAGCCGGGTGGATGTTGGACACGGCGCCTGCANCCGGGAGAGTGGGGATGGCGGCGGCAGGCGCGGCCGGGGCTGCCTCGCAGCCTCGGCGCTCCGGCGGCTGAGGAGACCCGGGGCCGGCGCCGCGCTCCCCGCCGCCTCCGGGAGCCCGCACACCGGCGGCCGCGGAGGTGCCGACGACCTTCCCGGCGCTCCTGCTGCTGTCACCCCCGTGCCTCAGGCCGCCCTGCCCGGCTGAGGGAGCGACCTGGGCGGCCAGCGGCTGCCCCGGCGAGGGCTGCGCGATCGGGCGCTCTCTCCGGACGATCGTAAGTTGGGGCCGGGAGGAGCCGGGTGAGGCGGGGTCTGCGCCCCTGTCACCGCGGCGGGCTCTGTCCTCCGTGGGTGTTCGCTTCTCCTGTGAAAAACCGCGTGTGGGTGCGTGCCCGGTGNCACCCCAGGATCTCACGCAGCAGCAGCTGGTATAGAAGCCCCTGGGAAAGCAACAGAGAGGACCCAGACCATCCCTCCCCACAGCGACGCTTCGCTGTGGTCTCAAGGCAGTTACCTCCCAGTGTCATCGAAGCAGACGTCCGTGTGGCCCTCGGTGTGGCCGTACCGCATCGGCTTTCGTGCGGATGGCATCTTGGCTTGCACCTGTTTATTTATAGAGGACAAAAGAGGAGAAATAAAATAAATTGAAAGGAAAAGCTTCGGAAAGAGCGTCAGATGGCAGGGCAAGGTCAGAGCTGCTGGGACACCCACCCACTGGACTGGGGACACTGGCCTTGGCCCACAGCCGTGCCCTGCTCGGCCTGAGCGAGGTACAGCCGGGTGGATGTTGGACACGGCGCCTGCACCTCCTCATATCGGAAGGGCCCGGCCGTGGAAGCGAACCAAGAAAGAAAAGGGGGGAAAAAACGGGTTACGGGGGATGGGAGCGGGGTGGGGGGATTCCGCGGCCCGTCCCTCAGGCTCCGCGGCGCAGNTGTGGGTGCGTGCCCGGTGCGCACGTCTCAGTGTGTGGAGTGCATGTGTATTTACCGTGCATGCTTAGGTATGTCTGCTTAATGGCAGTCCCTCCGGAGGCACAGGAACGGCAAGGAAACCCCAGATGAGGGGGCAGTGCCCTTCAGCCCTCCCTTAGCCAAAATCCCCGTGACAGCAAAGCGTTGCAGGGAGGCCGGGGAGTGCTCTGGCCCTGCCAGAGGCTGCAGGATCGAGCCCGTTTGGAGATCGTTGTGGTAATTATGGAATTCCTCTGTAATTGCAGCCGTCCGGATGCGTGAGCTAGATGCAGCTGAGAGCGGTCGTAGTCGGGCAGGTAGGGATCGCAGTGCGAAAATCGTTACGCTTTCCTGTGCTGAAAAATGGGAAGAAAGCAGCGTGGTTTAGTTCTTGGAGGGCAAAAAAATGTTAGAGCTCGACATGCCTGAAACAAGGAGGAAAAAAAAGGCAGAGTTCTCCGTTTCCCCTTTACGCAGCTTCCGTGATCTGGCCCAGTTTATTCCTGCTTCGAAGAAAAATTGCTTCCAGGGAAAACCCTTTTTTCTTCAGTTTTGCTCTGCAGCAGAGTTATCGGTGGTTGGGGTGAGCAGAGTGATTTATTTATATTGGAAATGTGGTCAGGCTCTCTGTAACAGTCACATTGTTGGTACTTTCATGAATGAGTAAGTGACAGGATTACAAAGCAGGCACGCTTCTTTAAAAAAAAAATAGCCCAGATTTCCTTATTAAACCTCGTGGAAGCTGTGTAGAGACATGTTTTCCATGGGTCTATCCTGACATATTTCAATAAATCGTGATTTCTGGTGAGGATAATGTGTTCTAGCAAAATGATTCAAGCGGAACCGCTTATCAGATGAGTGGGAAGACCAAGCTATTCTTACTGCAGCCTTACTGCGAGCCACTGCCTGGGACGAAGACAAATGCACGTGAACTATATTTGGTTTTCTTTATTATTTTTAATTTGCAGGAACTCTCATACAAACGGCACCTTTTTTTGCAATTTAAGTTTTGCAATATAAAAGTCATTTGAAGTTCAGCTCTATGTACCAACTAAATTCATTGTCTGGAGGTGCTGCCTGCTGGGATAACTCTTTGAACGGCATGGGGAACCCGGGGAGGGGAGGCTTTTTGGGGACTGGGGGGAGTCCCACAGTCACTTGGCCAAGAGACCGCAGGCCCTGTGGCTTTGTCACGTCCGAAACGGCTCAGCATCAAATGCAAAGTTATTCTTTAAATCCGGTCAGGAACTCAACCTGCTGCTGACTTGATTAATAGGTGTAAGTGGCCGCGAGCAGGGCGGGAGCCGGGAATCGTGCTGCTCTCCTGTTCGGTTTCTGGGTGGAGCCCAAAACGTTGGTCATGGACCATAAAGCTTTTACTGACTGAGAGGCTGCTGCGGTCTGCCAGGCGCTGCGTGCGTCTCTCCTTTAGCACATGAGCAGAGCTTCATTAAAGCAGTAGATATGAGCAGCCCTCACCTTTGGCAGCTGCTTCCAGATCGCTTCTACCTCCTGGGTGTGAATAAAATAGCCCCAGTGTTGGGTTTAGAGGGGCATGGCTGTGTGCCCTGCTCCTGCTATAGGTCTGGGGGTTCAGACCCAAGACAAATAAAGGGTGTCTCCAAGTAAGAGGTGTAGTAGGTTATCATTGGTATCCTTAGACAGTCACTTTCTTTTTTGTGTCTGTGATTATTGCTTTAATTTGCCTTTTGGAGTCTAGCTTAGGTATTTTTGGACGGTATCATAAATCAAAATAAACATAGTCAAAACTGAAGAAAAATAATTTAAGACAGAGGAATTGAGTCTTAATGTTTAATGTTATCCTTAATAGGCTGGGCTTTTTTCCAAAATAAGTCAATAACAGCTCAACTTCAGTGGAAGGTCAGGGTTTAAAATGTGGTCTTATGGCCAAAATCTAATTGGGCAAAATTAATGAAAACAGCATGTGACCGGTGAGAATTTTTTAAAATAACTTTTATGTAAGTTGAATGAAAAAAGGAGTCCTCCTCCAATTTATTACAGCTTGCTCTTCTCTCTCAGGATTTTATCAGCTCTAGAAGAATATCAGCTTCTGTAACAATTCCAAAATTGATTTATTGTTCCTTTGTGCGAGTCTCCTTCTTTAATTAGAGGCTTAATAAGAGCGACGCTTTGGCTTTTGTGTACTTGGACAGAAAACTTGCAAAGTACTTCTTCCACTGGAAGGGTCGTGCAGCGTGGGAGCACCAAAGAGGTGGTGGGATCTCTGTCGTTGGAGGTTTTCAGGACATGGCCAGACCATGCCGTGGCTCCCCTGAGCCCATGCTGGCAGTGGTCCCGCTCCGAGCGGGAGGGTGGGCTGGAGACCCCCCGCCATCTCCTTCTTCGTTACACCAGAAGGGAAGCAGCTTGATGAAGAGGATTTGGAGGTACTGGGCTAGAGGCAATGGTCCAATGGCTCGGTACATAAATAGCTAGTTAAAGCAATTCAGCATTTATTGGATAAAGTTTAAAGTAAGTCTGTCTACGCTTATGGTTTTGATTCTCCTACTGGAGTTATTGGGTATTTGCCGCTGATTTAATTAGACATATGGTGAGGCTGTAACTATCTTATCACAGTCATTGGTTGCAGCGTACCTCTGGCTAGGAGGTGATACTGTTACTGCCTCCAAATAGCTGCTAGATAGTGCTTTTAGTTTGGGCTTGAAGTTTTAGTGTTGAGGCATCAGCGCTTGAAAAAAAACCAGCATCTCGCGCAGCCGTCTGCACCCCCCTCTCTGCAGCCTGGAGAGGGATGTGCCTGTGAAGGAGCGAGCTGTGCGCATTATAAAAACAACAACAAAAACCTCCCAGCTCTCTGCTTGTCCTCAGGGACTGTGAGCTGTGACAGTGTTGGATAACCTTGAACTACAAGCTGGATCCTGTGGCCCAAAGTGAACTCTGCTTATCGCCGCACGTTGCTTTATCTTTGCCGTTTGCTTAGGTGGAAGAGTTTCAAGTGTAAGGGTTTTGTCAAATCTGCTTGCTTCTGAGATGCCTAAGGTATCCCCAAATGGAAGAAGGCTTTTGTAGGCAGGAGACTAATTACATCTACCAAAAGGATCTCAGAACCGATGCGTGTAAGGACTCCTCCATTTAACCTTGCCCTGTAGGGAAAAGTACACTCCATGTTCCCTCTCTTTTATCCTTGCCCTCCTCTCCTGCTCTTTCGGTTGCGCTCCAGCTGTTAATGGATGTACGGTACATCATCCCTTGGACGTTTGCAGTGAAAGGAATAGCTGGTTAGCCCTAAGTCGTAATACACCACTGAATGCCTCGCTGTCCTTTATGCCTTTTTCTTTCCAACACCCACATTATTTTTTGTCACCGTTTTATTGGTGGGGCTGTGAATCACGGCTGAAGGCATGAAGGCGTGACCCCTTGTTGTAATGCCGAACTGTGGGATTTGGGCCCCTAAATGCACCGTGGCCAGTGGGTATTTCAGAAGGCAGCTGCCTGTGAGCATGCGGACGTTTGTAGCAGATTTGGAAACGGAGGTTTTGTCTCGCGAGTCTCAAGCTGACTGCTGAACCATCCTTGACTCCTCCTTTGCAAGGTTGCGTTCAAACCTGGCTTTAGCAGGATGACATCCCTTTTCCTTCATTTAGTCCATGCTCTTTTCACGGCTCCAGTGTTATGTCTGATTAGCAATTACTGCTCTGACGTGGCAGAATTGGCGCCTCGCTTCCAGCAGCCTTCAAACCCCAGGGAAGCAGCCTTCTGCGTTGCTGGCTAATGGTGCGTGTCTTACAGCATCACATGCCGTTTCTCCAGTTGAAGTTTCAGGGTTCAGGTACCGCTCACGATTCACGATAGAAGAAGGGTACAAAGTAGAAGGTGGCTTTACAGTCAAATACAACGACAACCCAGAAATGGCGTAAAACACTGAGTTTATTTCAGTCGCAAGGCTGAAGTCAGGAGATAACGGGCCTTTTCAGCACTTCAGGGTTTTGTACGTTTTGCAGTTTTTAATTAAAAGCCCATATTCTGCATATTCGTATTCCTTATATGGGCTGGATGTGCAGGATGAGATAACTGAAGGTTTCAAAAGCAATTACAAACTGTCATATCCTAATTTTTAAGTACTTGACTTTGCAACCTCAACGATATCTCTCTGTCCAATTAAAAATCCCATATATAGAAAGTTAATGTATTTTACCACAGGATGAAGCTAGACTATCATTTTGTCTTCAGTTACTTCAGATTATCACCAAGGCAAATGAGATTGGGTTTTTTCCTCTTTTTTTAATTATGAAGCAAATTCAGCGCTCCACTCTAGTTGCTTCTGGATGAAAAATATCAATGTTACAAAAGCAATCAATGAATCTTGGTCCAAATACAGGTATTTTGGGTCTCATATACAAACGTTGCCTTTCTCCTATCTGCATTGCATCCTGCAGTGTTTTCACTGACAAGTGGTTTACAAAATCCCAAGAGAAGAAAAAGAAATCTTTATTTTAATCTTTGATTTGTAGTTGCTGGAATACGGACCCCGCTGTGTGATTCCACTTGGTACCAGTGAGGTTCATTGCTGTAATGCCAGTTTTTTTCAACATATTTGCAATATTTAGCCTTTCTTAGCCTCGTTTTACATTTCTGCATCTCCTCCCCTTTCCACCCCTTTTCGTTTTCCCCACAGCTCTCAGGTTTGTGGGTTGTAAATAAGGAACGCAATGTCAAAAATTCCTGGGTGAAAGTTACATCTGGGATGCATTTGGCCCACAGATTGCACATAAGCCTTTGGGCACAGCAGTCTTATTCTTTTACTGAAAGCAGAGGCTAGAGCTCAGCCCGCGCAGCCCCGGGGGACCACAGAGAGGTTGTGTCATGCTGGCTAATCCTGATGATGAGAATGGATTGAATGGAGAGAGGAAGTGGATGCCCTTTTTCTTTTCCTGCTTAGTATTTACCATGTCAATTAGCTTAAAAAAAAATTTTAAAAAGGGGAAAAAAGAAAAAAACACCACCACAACAAAAAACCCACAGCCAAAAAACCCCAGTGGAATAGAGGAGCTGTACGTTGTTTTGGTGCAAAAGCGACATGGTACGTGATGGGAAATACTTCTGCGTTCTGCCGTGCTGGGAAGAGTATAGCACACATAGCATATTGCTGTCTGTGTACCTTGAAAAAATTCTGCTCTACTTTCAACTGAGTAATCAAAAGAGGATTTTTTTTTTTCTTTTTCAAAGTGCAACATTCAAAAGGAAATCTCTTATCTATTTGAGAATTCAATACACTTTTGGAAACAAAAGAGAATGAAATCAGCAACCCTAGGTCTCAGAGCAATGCTGATTTTAATAATGTAAACTTTCTTCTCTAATGAGTAATAAGCAGTTCCATCTTTCACAGCCTTTTAAAATTGCTTTGAGTAAGGGACTGGATTTGTTTTAATCCTTTTCAGTATGTAAAGCCCCAGATATTTCAATCCCTTAGGGGCTCAGTATTTGCAAGCTCTGTTTGAAAAGGCAGAGGAAAACAGCTTTCAGAAATTGACGGAATCGGAGACTGATATAAATTAAGTTGGTTTTTTTTTATCCAGAAAGTGACCCAAAAGTGTCAGTCAAGAATAAGATCTCTGGCATCCCACCCTGTGGATTAGTAGCAAACAGGCATATCATCTAGGTACAGTAGCTCTTTGTACTCTGACCTAGTTGTTTCTGTTCTGGCTTGTTCCTTTTTGGAAGGTTATTTGGAAGAGATGCAGAATTTGCTCAATAAACAGCTAAAGCAGTGTCACCTGCCACGTGAAGTGCTTCCGTTTAAAATGGACCTTGCCGACAGGATTGCCAACACGTAAAACTCTCTGCTCTGCTGAGAGGGATACTCTAAAAACATGTAAGATGGTTTATTCTGGAGGATGCTTTGCCCAACGAAGGGTTAAGAGACCCTTGTCTGGGATCACACCAGTATCTGTGGGGTCTTCTAGTGAATTCAGCTCAATTATATTATTGGTTAGCAATTAGTTGTCGCCGTTGCCCTGTATACACCTGCATTGGTCTTGTGTTTGCACGCACAACTGTTAACTTAGCTTTTCTTTTTCCTTAGATTTTTGCAGAAAGTGCCTCGAGGAAGCTTCCTTATGTAGGAAAACCCTACAAGAAACACAGTGCACTTTCCAGCAACTCGTGAAGCAAAGCTGTCGACATGGCAGAAAATAAGGACAGTAATATTAAAAACGCAGATGTGAGACCCAAAAGCAGCCGGAGCAGAAGCGCGGACAGAAAGGATGGTTACGTATGGAGTGGAAAGAAGCTCTCCTGGTCTAAAAAGAGTGAGCATTGTTCTGATGCTGAAACGGCAAGTGCTGCGGGAAGATCAGGGACTAATATAAGGAGCCAAGAGAGGAAGTATAGCTGCTCGTCTATCGAGCTGGATCTAGACCATTCGTGCGGTCACAGGTTTTTAGGCCGGTCCCTCAAACAGAAGCTGCAAGATGCTGTGGGTCAGTGCTTTCCCATAAAGAATTGTAGCAGTAGGCACACCTCAGGACTGCCGTCAAAAAGAAAAATTCATATCAGTGAGTTAATGCTAGACAAGTGTCCTTTCCCTCCTCGCTCGGAGCTAGCTTTTCGGTGGCACTTGATCAAAAGACATACAGCCCCTGTAAGTCCAAAAGCAGAAGACTGGATAATTGCTGATTTATCCCAGCATGAGGAAAGGGAGGAGCAGCTGCGAAACGATGAGATTGCCAATGGGGGAACGGACTCTCCCTCCCAGTCCTGCAACTTTATCGACGGTGGTTCCTCTAGGGGTGATTTGAGGTCTGAGCTGGCTCCGGGTAAGGTGGTAAGGAGCAGCAAAGAGGAGAGTGATATGGACTCTGACGATGAAGTTGTAACGCTGTGCACAAGTTCTAGAAAAAGAAACAAGCCCAAATGGGAAACGGATGATGAGCTGCTACGGATGGAAACGCCTCCGAAATACCATACGCAGATTGATTATGTCCACTGTCTAGTCCCAGACCTCCTCCAGATCAATAACAATCCCTGTTACTGGGGAGTCATGGATAAATATGCAGCAGAGGCGCTGCTAGAAGGAAAGCCAGAGGGAACGTTTTTGTTACGAGATTCTGCCCAGGAAGACTATTTGTTTTCTGTGAGCTTCAGGCGCTACAGTCGTTCCCTCCACGCACGGATAGAGCAGTGGAATCACAACTTCAGCTTTGATGCCCACGATCCATGTGTCTTCCATTCTCCTGACATCATGGGACTCCTAGAGCACTACAAAGATCCAAGCTCTTGTATGTTCTTTGAGCCACTTTTATCCACTCCGCTAAACAGGACTTTCCCTTTTTCTCTTCAACATATATGTAGAACGGTTATTTGCAACTGTACAACTTATGACGGTATTGACGCACTTCCCATTCCTCCGTCGGTGAAGCTGTATCTGAAGGAATATCATTATAAGTCGAAAGTTAGAGTACTCAGGATTGATGTACCAGAGCAGCAAAGCTAGAAAATATTTTTATGGAAGAATGAAATTGTCTCTAAACAGACAAATAGTATGTTCAGTCTTTCTTCCTTCTAGGGTTTTCTTATAATAGCAGTTGTGGGGTTTTTTTTCTTTTTCTGCAGATTATTTACCACCCAAACTAGCCTCCCTCTAAGGCTTTTTTATCCAAATGTACTTTGAGTCTTCCCAGCAGTCTTTTTTAGAAATTATATTCATTGTGGGCTTTTGGTACTGTTCCCAAACTAGAGTTTTATGGAATTTCAGGTAGGCTTTCTGGTATTTCTATAGATGGATAGTCTTTAGATCTAAAAAAAACTTAAAAATCCGTTTTCAACTTGATCTGTCTTTTATATTGTAATGTACATATGTTGCTGACACGTTTGAAATAATGCACTGTTAACTAAAGATTGACTCCTGTATTTTCTGCACTTCTTTTAAAATGAGTGCTCTGGCCTCTGTGTGTATGTGTGTGTGTGTATGTATGTCCATCCATATCTAATACAGTAAATTCATCAGTCTATTTCTAACATTACTATTCCTAGCAAAATGAAGCGTGAAAGAGGATATGATCTTTCTATAAATACATCAGGGGATAAACACCAGGGAGGGGAAAAAACAATTCGAGTTAAGGACAACACTCAGTACGGGAACATACGTGTATAAACTGGTCGTGGAAAGATTTTGGTTGGAAAAGAGGAAGGCTCGTAGTCGTCAGAGCAGTGGGGTTCTGGAACAGCTTTGCATTTTGTGTAATAGCAGTAAAAGCAAACTGCTCATAAACTGGGATTTGATCAGTGTCTGAAAGGGATAACGATACAGTTACTTATGAGAGATGGGGCTTGGAGTTGGTAACTCTGTTTCTACGTTACTGTTTCATTGTGTGAAATACCCGGTTTTCACTATAGGAGCTGCTGCTTCTGAAATGAGAAAACGTGGGGTGGGAGGGTGAGAAGAAAGATATTTCCTGAAAAATCTGCGTATTAAACTATCTGATCTTGCATGGTTGATCCTGAGGTGATCATGAATAACTTTCTGACTTGGTTAGTAGGAGGGTTATTTTTTTAGTAAGTATAGTTTAAAAAAAAAAAAGTTTGCAGATTTTTCTTGCAATGTGAAGCATTTGGTTGAATGGCCTCCTGCCAAATTCCATGTACGGGAAAACCGTGCATGGATAATGCTGCTAAAAGCATTACTTACATTACACGGATAGGCCGATCTGCTGCTGAATTATTGGTGAAATCCCAGTGAGACTCAGTGGATCTGGGTTCAGGCAAGGAACTCTATCGCTTTCCATGCGGCCCTTGGGGCACAGCTCCAGGAGGTGCGGGAGTGACCTGCAGTTGTGTTGTCTTCGCTTATATGTGCTTTATCTCCTCTTGCAAAACTGCACCCAGGACCCCTCTGCCAAAAGTATGTGAGATGATGTAATTGTAACTACAACCACTGCACTGTTTCCTCCCCTTTGATCACAGAGAGCTTTTGTGTCTTCTTAAAATGCTTTTGAAACTGAGACTCCAAGCCTGCAGAATTACAAATGCGTTTGATTTCATGCATGCAAAAGATCTTATCAAAAATCAGCAATTACCTGTGCGTGTGAGGTTATGTATGTGTGCAAGCTAGGAATGGTAGAGCATAGCGCTGTAGTCTCGCTCCCAGATTGTAGACTAAGAATAAGCCATATTTCTCTTTGAATCTTTTAATTTCACCTTGTATGGCATCCTATGGATTTGTGGACATCAAATCCATCCCGCAAGCTGGATATTCAGGAGTTACAAGGAAGCTTTGCCATGCAACTCCACCAGCGAGCTGCTGCCCTGCCCTTGCTCCCCCCGAGCAGAGAATACCCTTTCCACTAAACTGCTGTCACTGCAATGATGTAAACAGATTTCCAGGGGCTTCTGCTTAGAGACCAGCCCGTTTGTTTTCACTGTGTTTTAAATAGGTTTTGAACCAAAGTCTCCAGGGAGAAAATGCTAACACATCAATCTATCGCATCGCACATGGATGAATATGCTACAGGACAAACTCTCAGCTGCTATAAATCAACATGGCTTTATTGATACACTTATAACAGCTCACACCAGCTGAGATTCTCCCTCCTCCATATGCAAATGGTAATTGTATGACTGATGCCAGAAAAATTACCCCTTTTTTTTGGGTAATCTTTTCCATGTGCTGCTTCCATTCAACTGACACTGCCTTTTGCATAAACTGTATTTTATCGAGGACAGCTTCATACTAGTAAATAAATTTTTCCCTCTATCTATCGCTGCTATTTTTCAAATACAAAGTGAGTGAGCAGCAGGGATCACCTTTGCTCTGCTCTTCTATGCTGTGCCTGTCGTGGTGGAACAGTGGCCTGTGACTTGCGTGGCTGCAGTACAAAGTAATAGTATCTGGTTCAAAACCTGACTTCACAGTGTGACGCCAGAGATATTTGCAGTCTGCTTGATTAAAATTCTCGTTCAGAAACTCTTAATTAGGGCAAACAGCTCCTAATTTTAGATAGAGGTGAGCGTTATGATTATTTTTATCGCAAGACCACAAAACCGAGATCTCGACCAGAAGCCGTACTTGCTTTGGGAGTTAGCGAGTGCCACCAGCTCTTTCAAAATCAGCAAAGATTCTTCTCCATTCAAAACGAAAGGCCATGAAAGAGCCTTTTTCAGGCTATAGTTCCCCGATGCGCTATGTTTTCAGTGTCATTCTCTACGCAGCCTACATTGTTTTGACGTTTGTTGGTGCATCAGTTACCCCAAAAACGTCTCAAGCACTCCGATTTTAGGAGACCTGTGTAGTATAGCAGTTGGGGGAAGAAGGTGCAGCACACGCAAATAGTGCCTTTGGACTGTGGGGCAGTTAATTGCATTTATTTAGAGAAATCATATGTAGAAAACAGCAATGAATGGGGAGTTTGTGGAAATTCACCCTATTTTTTCCTGTTTTACTTGTCGAGATTGTACCTGTGTGGCATTTGTACCTAATGACAGTAAGTTGTGTACACATGTGCAGTCTGTGAGAGAAAAATCCATTTCGTGAAGTACATGTGTTTTTAGGAAACATGAGAACTCAAAAGGTCTCTTTTGCTTAGATCTGTGTACCCTTATTTCTCTTTTTTCTCTTCTGTTTTTTTTAAGAAGCCTTGTAGAAATTAACTGGTTTTACAAGACACCAAGAACTGTGATCCTAAAGTTTTCCTCCCGCTGCTGTCATGAACAGTCTTACCAGTGCTGCTCACTCCAGTCATACTTTATAACGCCTCGCATCTCAAGCATGACCCAAAGATAACCGGGTCTTCAAGTTCAGTGTTGAAGCCCTCTAAAAAATTAGCTTTAGAAACAGACTAAGAACTTCCATTTTCTAAGCCCAAGCTCTTGAAAGACAGAGATCCCAAGTTCTCCTGGATGAAGATTAAATGTGGAACAAGGAAAGGTGCGGAGATGTGCGGAGAAACACGTGCTCAAGACTAGGCATCAGGTCAGTGGCCGAGCGAGGACGTAATGCAGAGGTGACCCTGGCCACAGCCCCCCTTTTTCAGGGCACCCAGCCAGCTTTGCATCAGGAATTGTGTCTGCATGGCGCGGCTTGTATTGTTTCGGAGGCGGTTCTGTAGGAGTACAGTAGAAACACAGCATATTGAGTCGGTGTGAACCCATTTTCTGGTAAGAAGAAAAGTCTGATTTTGATAAATTATTTTGGTATAATGGGGAGGGAAAAAAGGTCAGGCTCTTGATGCACGCTGGGCAAACTACATACACGAACTATTTTTACAGGATGGTTTAAAAAAAAATTAAACACACTTTCCGTTAATTATGTTCTCTGGAGTTTGGTTTTGCCTGAAGTGACTTTTTGCAGCTCTACAGTAGTGTCGGTTGTTGGCCCAGTGCCGTCAATACAGAGCAACTTCAGCTCCATCAGAATCATTGATGGATTTGAGGTAGTTTGTGTGTCCGATAATTGGGAGTACGCATTCTTTCTCGATTTTCCTGCCTTTCTCATCAGTTGTCTTGATGAAATTCAGGGCACATGTGGAACAGGATATGTGTATCTATAGCAGCTTGTCCAATTTAAGAAAAATAAACAAGTGATCATAATTGAAATGCTTTCCTTTTAAAGACACTGGTGTGTTTCCAGTATAAAGAAGAAATCCTTGTATGATGCAGTCATGCATGGCCCGACTGTAAAATTGACATGCTCTTAAATAATTAAACAGGGGGATACTTTAATTTTGAAAAAGGATGCTGGAGGAAGGAGGTTAAAGGAAGCTTTTAGTCAGCTCTAAGGTTAGATTTATTGATCTAGTGATCAATCCCTTTCTCTTTCCTGAATTTAAAGCTAATGGGAGACTGTGGTCAGAGATGAGTGGCTTTTAGTTAAGGTTTTTGACTCTTATAAATAATACAACAAATGTCCTAGTAAGTAATAAGAAATAAGATACTCGCTCATTCTTTTTAAATAGAACAAATGTGGCAAACAAGGCTCGGCTGTAATTTCTGAAGTCATTTATTAGACAAATTGCTCTTCTCTACTTCTTTTACAAGAGAGACATAAACCATTATATTATTTATTCATGAATCATAGCCATTAAGATGATAAATCAAATTATCAGCTTCCTGTCTCTCTCCAGTTTTAATCATTTTTTATAGTTCATGCGATATAAAGACAGCTTCCTTCCTATGAAACAAGAGACCTTCGGAGACCTTTTTATTGTAAACGTACATTTCCTTCCCATTTTTAAGTATATCCTAGTGATTTTCTCTGTCAATTTTATCTGCAATAAAAATCCAATAAGGAACTTGTACATTGATTCAATATAGCAGCGTTAGCTATGAAGTAAGTGATTTTGGTTAACCTCTGAAATAACGCAGTGCTGGAAAACGCAGTTAAAGGATTTTTTTTCTGCCACCCCTAAATGTGTGTGGTAGTATCAGACACATAATGGAGGGAGATCTCGACGCAAGCTCACCTCCTGATAGCAGGATCTTTCTCAAAAGGTTGAATATGAGCTCTGCGGTACTATCACCTTGGTTTTTATACATTGAAGCTTACTCTTCTGCTGTATCCACACAGCCAGTATGTCTTTGCCTCTTCCCATAAGGTGGGAGAGCTCAGGTTACTCCATGAGCTGAGGTCATTTCACGCATCCTTTCCTCGCGTTGCTTTCCGTCTGCACCTGCCTGGTCCAGCATCTAAACCAGCCGTAGGATGAGCCGCACGTGATGTGGTGTGGGTGGAGAAGCTGTCCATTCAGAAAGAAATGCACATTGATTTCCGTTCCAAACAGTGGCAGCTAACTGGTTTTAAACTTGGTCGTCCGTGTTAAATAGTACTCTCAGGAAGCACCAATGAGGTCAGAGTTACCGAGGATGGAAGAAGAGCCTCTGGCTGCATCATTAGAAATACTCATCTGTGCTACAGTGTAAAAATCAATACTTGTTTACTCAACTCTATGAATAATAGAGTTTTGAACGTAAATACATAATTTATGCATCTAAAATCTATAGCATGGGGCTGACATGAGCTCCAATAACGTCCCTCTTCCCTACATCCATTTTATAAATCCCCTGCGTGTTGGAGTGACACGTTATCTGGCCAAAACGCATCCTCAGCCCAGCCTCCCCAGGGGCAGGTCGGTACAAAGACCTTCCTGCGGGGATCCTTGTATGGTTAGAAAAGACTGCCATGTGCCCTGAGGATGTCCTCTCATGGGTACTCCAGTTATTTTATTGCTGGAGAGAATCCCTTGAAGGGTGTGCGTTTGGGACTGGTCAAAGGGATGTCTGGATCAGCGAGCATGGCTCCTGTGGTGGTCACAGCATAATTAAAAGTCATAGCAGGCTCATTAGCCCGTTAAGGATGTCTGGCCACTGCAGAGGGCCAAAGCCAGCATCCCTGTGCTAAAGCTGGCCCTTGCAAATATGGGTCCCTCTTCCCCCCGCCAGTGCAGAGGTACGAGGATGACAGCCTCGCCGCGCAGGCACTGCATCTCCAAATTCCCACCGTGGTGGTGAGGCCTTTTTGCATAGAGCATGCCCTGTAAAATCCAGAACCGTTTGTCTCCCTGTGTTCTTCATTATGCTTGTGGCTCTTGCGTATCGAAACCACGCAGCAGGAAAAACACTGGGCTGCTGTTAGATGCTGTAATCCGGCGGCACAAAGCCATTGCTGGGAAGTACCAACTAGAGAAAGATTTGAATCCAGCTTCGAGGTAGGAGCCCCTGTTGGCTATGTGGGAGCTCTTCCATCTTATTTGCCTAATTTTTCCTTTTAATTCTTTGGCGGGGGGGTAATTCTTAGTTATTTTTTAAGTAAGTCTCGCGTTCAGCCACTAGCTAAGAGCATCTCTGAGTTTGTCTCCGTTCAACAAGTTCATCGCCAGACCTTTATTTTTTATCACGCGCGTCAAGTGGAATAGACCACAGTCCATTGCTTGTGCTAACGTGGGGGTTTTGAGTAAGGAAAAGGCTGGGTTTGTCCTTCGTGGCAGTTACGTGATTGTATTTCTAGGTCAGGTCTTTATGTGTAGTCACATGAAGTTTCAATTTGGACAAAACACCCAGTAAGGGTCTTGATGCTTGATGCGGTTATGATTAGAAAGATGTCTAATCAAATTTTGTATCCAATTAAAGAAATTGGATTAGCTTTCAGACTGAGACCTTCGCTGTTATTTTTAGTCTACAACTAATGAACCCCTGAAAATAGAGTGTATAATGAAAATACGGTGATTGGTTCTGCCGGGATGGTTGGGAAAATACATTAGCAGATCAGAAAGGGTAATAAATCTTCTGTCACAGCCTTCCTCATTAAACTAGATAATTTGAAATTGCCTCTAGTGTATTAAACAGTTCATTATTTTGTAGGGGAGCAACACACAAGACAAAAGAGTAGTGTTCTTTTAATTGATACCCAAAGCCTGAAAAAAAAAAAAAGATCAAGCAAATTTAGTCAAGAAAAATCAATCTGAGCGCTGGCTGTGTTGCTGTACAACTTGTTCAGAGCCATCCAAAACGTCACGTCCTCTGACTTAGGGGAAGGAGGAAAGGTGTCTAGAAAATACTGAGGGAGAGGGGCAAGGGGAAGGGAATAGCTCTACTAAATCTGACCTTGTGTTTTTCTCCACCAGCACAGTTGCAAAATTAGATAATTTCAAGTTTGTGGATATTTTTTCCGATGGTTTTAGCACCTTAAAAATAAACAGCCCCCAAAACTTAACTTCGTTACTTTATCGGCACCTTAGTGTTATTCCACAGGCATCTAATGCTTCAAACAGGCAAAGGGCGCCGTCAGCCCGAGGTGCCTGCAGCAGCATGGAGGATAACCCACGTGGGAAAGTGCCGCAAGAAAGGGGAATTTGGGGTGACAGCTGAACCGAGGAAGGAACCCAGCACCCGGGTGCAGTACAGCCTTTTCCCTGTGTGGCCGGCTATGACCTCTCTTCCGTAGGAAGGGGAAATCTCCACCCTGGTGTTTTTGGCAAGGAATGTATCTGTGATCTTCAGCCTCCCCAGTAATTCCTCATTTTTCAGGACATCTTTGACCTGGCAAGGTGGAGGCTGAGGGCAAGCCGAAGGCTTTTCTTGTCCATCTCTTTACAGCAAAAAAGCTGGCATTAAGACTGGGCGATGCCTGAGATCTCGCCGCTGCCAAGGTAACACAGGGCTGGTGAGGGGGACATCCTGTCATTTTTATACTCCTGGTGTTTTTGTACTCTCCGAGCCAAATTATATCTTGGTGTGATGCTGCTGGCTCCAGTATCCTTGTACACAAGGAATCTTGGTCCTGTGCCCAAAGAGAGGGCGAATGTGAAGGGGAAATCGGGAAAGATTTTCTCAGGGAAGATATCTTCAAAGGTGGCACTGAGTGGGAGGGTGGGCGTTTGAGTAGCCAGCGAGGCACTCGCCCTTTGATTCACTGAGAACACATGCATTCATTAAGACAAGCCAAACAAAAACGTTCCCTGTTTGAGCAAATGCCTCTTCCCGAGTCCTCCTCTCCTCCAAGTGAGTCAAAAAAAAAATCAGCTCTCACTCCCTTGCCAGCCAGCCTTTCTCACGCGGGAGCAGCGCTTGGTTTCTGCTGGATATTACGTCCCGACAGGATCTTCTGCTACCACAGGTACGATCTGTTGGTACAAATTACCTGAGTGGGTGGCAGATTCTTGGCTAGACAAAAGACTAGCTGAAGAATGAAAGGATCCTTTCTTTCACAGGAGCCAGGCGAATGCACTGAATACTTTGATATTGTGCTTCATTTAATAGCAAAAGCGCAAGTAAATAACCCCTTGCTTTATCTGATGCGCTCCTTTATTGTGATTCCAGGCAGACAGGATTCTTTAGGAGGAAGGCAAGGGGGAGGACAGAGAAGACCTAAAGGGAAAGAAGGGGGAGGCAGGGAAACCGGGAAAGCAGAGTTGCCTCTTGCCAAGGGCTTCCCAAGCCCCTGCTCTTTCATCTCCTGCCCTCCTTCCGCCAGATGATTGTACTCTTAGCTGCTTTGATACCCATGCAATGTAATCAAACAGTGGTCCCGAAAGCCCGTTTTGGAACCCTGTTTGTCAAACGTTTGGCCACGTTAGGGTAGAAATTTTTCCAGAAAAATTCGTTCAACCCATTCATGAGCTAAAAATGGCACATTTGTTATCATACAAATAACATATGGCATTAGGAAATGCAATTTAGTGTTGCAGCAGCTGAAATCACAAGTGTAGCTTATCCACCTTAACCTGAAATGCACAAAGATCCCCCCACAAAGATCCCCCCTCCATCTCACGCTGGCCAGAGTACCGTCACGAGCATCCAAAATTCTTTCTTTCACTGCCTCTGCCAGTTTCGGCTTCATCGTATTCATACTCTAATACCAGGCTTTTACATGGACTTACCTAGTTTTATACAGAAGCAGAACGTGTGAATGGCCATGCCAGGCTGGGCCAAAAGCCCATCTAGGCGAGTACGCCAGCCCCAGCGGCGGCCAGAAGTGAAGGCTCAAGGAAGAGTGACTCAGGCAGTGGCCGACCCAGTTCAGCAACGGGTGCTTTACCTGTCTCAAAATCAAACTAAGCATCAGTGGTAGTGAAAATGCTAGGAAGTTCGTTTGAACGAGGCACTAAATGGCTGTGTGCTGGTGTTTTTACAGTCTGACAGCGTCTCTTAATTTCTAACAGCAGGGAGGTGCATTGCAAACAACTGACTGCAAATCAGTGAATGAGCGTCGATCTCCACAAAAGCATACTTAATTCATTTGCCAATTACAGTTCATTTTTAATTACAAAAATACATTTTAGCAGGCATGTAATATATATTTTTTCTAAAAGAAAAGTAATTTCTAGCAGTATCAGACCTAACTGCAGTTCTGGCTATTAAATCTTTGCTGAGAGGGAAAGGAAAGAGTCCATTCATTTTTTACTGCACTTCGGCATAACCGTTCTGAAGTCTGACCCTGCAATCTTTGCTACGCACTTGTTCCTTAGAAACAATTTGTGCGACTAGGAGCTATTCATAAGTTTAAATAACGTTGCGCTTGTTGTTTTTACCTCCTGTGACTTCGCTAAACCTGCAGTTCGAATAGTGGAGCTGGAGGAAGGCCTCCTGTTTGGGGAGTTGGTTCTTTCTGCTGTTTTGGCAGCACATCTTGTTGTTTTCCCGGAATGTGTTCGCTAAAGTAGCGCCGAGGAAGGAGCGCGACACGGTCCAGAACGAGACTGGTTTTCTCAGGTCACCAACCGGCCCGGACCCTGTGACGCTGGGCTGAAATATTACTGAGGAAGTGTTATTCCTGTTCGTTATTTGTATTGCAACAGTAGCTCGATACTGCCGATCTCGAAACTAAAACAAGGAGATGCTCCACATCCCCAAAAAATTCAAACCCAAGCAGAAAATGGGAAACAATTATGAATACAGGAGAGGTGTTGGAGAGGAGGGGGCTCTGCAGCGGTGTTAAGCAAGTCCGGCGCAGCAGTCATGGGATGGGGTATGAAAGGACAGGAGTTTCCCGGAGGAGAAGGAGCTCCTGCCAAGCTGAGCAAAGGCAACCAGGTGGGGGGTGGGGGGCCTTGGGAAAGCAGGCAGCGGGAGCGGAGTCTGCTGGAGGCAGTTTTTAAGGGCCCGTTCGGCTGAACTGCCTCCAGCACAGCCCTGGGGAGCATGAAATAACAAGGCAATTATGTCCTCAGATCCCTGTGATATCATTAGAGTGGAGCCCAGCGAGTTTTGCAACGTACTTTATCACAACAGCCAGTTCCTCTTCTTTCTACGTGGTTGTACACTAGGACTATTTCTGCTAATTAATTAGGATATTTTCACCCCGGAGTGGGGATTTGAAATCTGTTTCTTCAGACAATATTACAAACATTTACAGGGAGGAGTAGCGCTTACCCCCAGGCAGGGAGAACTGAGATAACACGTAATGTTCACTGGAGCTGCCTGGAGCGGTAAGACTCTGGTCTGGCAGGGAGAAGGGAAGACACAGGATGAAGTTCAGATGTAGGACTTCCATGAAAAAAATCCAGTGACAGATAAACACTTTTTTTTGCCCTGTTTCAATGGGAACTCCCCAGGGTAAACCAGCACAAAAGCAAACCTGTTACCCCCGCTCAGCTGGGCTGGTACTTGCTCATCTCAAACCTCATAGAAAAATCCCCGGAATCAAGGAGGAAGCTTTGAAATGAACTTTGGATAAGTCTCATTCCAAACCTTCCGTTATCTCACTTCCAATTTATCACTGAAACGTCTGTAATTCTCCCCGGGGAGACTTTCTAGTATTTAAACAGCTACTACCCTGCATAATTTCTTCCTGTTTTCATAAGAGGAACTGAGAACATTATGCTAAACGCCTCAAGAGCCCAAAGAATGGAGATTTTCGTGGATTTTTCTGAATTTATTATCATTGCTAGGGATGTGCTGGAAACAGCCCCAAAGTTAAAAAGTTCAAATGTTTGTTTTCTTCTCTTTTTTTTTGTAACTTTTGCTTGAAATGATCTTGGCTTGCATTAATTCCAGCCACATTTGCAGTTTAAAGGAGCTCTGTCAGACAGATATCAAAAATACTTAAGTCTCCTTTTTTTCATAGGAATCCTTCATACTTGGGTGACTATTGACTTGACAAATCCGTTCGACCTAAAATATGCCTAAGAAGTGTATTTGTGGCGTGTTTATTAGTTCAGAAGAAGTCTTTCCCTGGCTAATCTGTTTTCCGGCTGTACTCTTCCAGCAGGCTGATGGAAAAATAAGACCCAAAGAAGGAAGCGGATTCTTAACAGCGGTCATGAAAACTGCTTTATTCTCAGGGCATTTTTGCATGGCATTAGCAACTAAAAGGCACCACTTCAGCACCCAAGCCTCGGCTATTTGCTGAATCAGGCCTTGAAAGCTGGAGAGAAGGAGGAGGAACGAACGACATGGCTGTTATTCGCAGATTTTCTCAGAGCATTAAATGATTATTAGCTGATGCGACGAGATTTTGCTGTATTAAAGTTGCAGTGGATGAAATTTGTGCGCTTTTGGTGGCATAGCTCAAAATTGCAGCCATCGAGTCCCTGCCTGGAGCAGGGAGGGTAAAGGGAAGATAAAAAAACCTTAGTCGTGGAATGGAATAGACTCCCTCAGCACCACCAGGTACCTGGTAAATGTCCATCCTGGTTCAGCATGGAAACGTTGGGGGAAAATACACCCATTCTGAAAGATTCCTAAAACTACTGAAATTAACAGATGAGCGTCAACTTGGTCTTCTTCTGGGGAATTTTGGGTCAGACGGCCAGCTTCTCTTCAGCTGCTATGAACATCCCAGGTGTGTGGGTAAAGCAAGAGCCCCTGCAGCCAGGCTCTCCACCAGACCTCATGCACGCAGAAAACGCAGCTCAGCCCCTGCCGCCACGCACCCCTGGATCAGCTCTGGATGTAACGCTTTCCACACGGTGTTTTATACTGAAAACTCATGTTAATAACTCATCACACGCCCTTCAGCAGCATCTTTGTCAGATCAGTAACTCACAGACCCTTCACGAGCTCAAATGATCCTTATCTCTGTCATTCCATGAATGACTACAAGCCATTTGACTGTAAATGTGTTCTTTGGCACCAATCAGCGGATCGTTGACCTTAGCAGGACGGCTGCACCATCGATATACAGCTGGAGTAGAGACATGAACAATTTGGTATCGAGCAATTAATTTCACATATAGAAACGTGTGCATGTCTGTGGCTGTGCGAAACCGGAGTTTTCAAAGGTTTGCAGAGAGGAGAAGTGCCTGAGCACGGGAGATGAACAATGGTGAACAAACAGATCCCAACTGCTTTGCACAGAAAGACAAAATAAGGCACAAAGACACAGCCACAAATGGCATCATAGGGAAGCGACGAAAAACTGAGTGATGGAGATTTAGCAATACGGGCACATTCTTCCTGCCAGGAGCCGCTGATGGGATCACGGAGGTAACCAGAAGGCATCCCATGGCACCAATGATACCTTCATGCAGCTCTGCCCTTGCCTCCGGCGGGTCTCAGGCTGCTGACGATGCAGAGGTAACCCCAGACTGCCGATCGCTAGGGGCTCAGCAGCTTCACTGGTCTTGGGCATTGTTCCACATTTCTGTTCTTTGTCCTTTTCTGAATGATCTGGTGTTGCCCACGGTCACAGGGGACTTGAGGGCAGCTGGACCTTTGGTCTGTCGCACTGTGACTATTCCTAAGTTTCTGCACCAGGGATGTGTGTTTCTATCTGTTAGGGAATCTGGGCTACAGGAAAAAATCAACTCTGCCCTCGTTGCCAGGCCAAAGTCTCCACAAGCCAGCTACTCCTCACCTCTTTCTTCCTCTCAAAAAAACCTCGAGTATCATTTACAGCTGCAAAATAAGAGCAAAATAAAATAAGGGGTCCTTTTATTTGCTTTTCAAGCTTTTGGAAAAAAGGCATTTTCCAGCTTGTCTCCACAGCAGTGAGCACTTGAAAACATGATCCTTCAGAGAACGAAGGACCAGAATTTCCCATTATCATCTGTCTGTCAGAGCCACAGCTGTAAGGCAGACAGCAAATGTCACAAAACTCCCTGAGAGGCTGTGAGGATTGCGACACTGCACCGGGCACTGCAGTTTGGGCCTGGGCATGCAGAGGCAAGAGGACAGAAAGGGGACAGATAAAGGTTTAGAGCCCTCGGGGCGGGGGAACCATGGTTCTTCCTTCTGGGATTGGGGGAAAGTGGGCACCTCTCTGAGAGGTCAGATGATAAGGTGGGTTTCATTGGTGTTACACAGAGAGGAATTTTCTACTTATTCACTAAAGAACAAGTGAAGAGAGCTCTGTCTTCTGCTGCCAGACATCAGCACTAGCTCCAAAATCTGAAAACAAACTTGTGCAGTAGCTTGCCACATGACCAAGGCTCCACGCATCCACTGCTGTGGACAGAAAACGTACCCAAGAAATCCACTCCTTGTCACAGAAAACCCATGTGTAGTACCCGAGTGAGTGCTGAAGTGTCTTTAATGACAGCTCACCTGTAGTTTCACAACAAGCAGCCAGCCATGCTTCCTTTCCAGTTCAGTCCAGTTTATCTCATCTCCTCGACAGGGTGCATTTGCCATCCCGACGCCCTTTGAACCAGTTTTACAATTTTATCTTCATGGCAACAAGCCTCTGCCTTGAGAAAGAGCACTTATTAACTAGAGACAGCGTCATTTTCAAAGTGATTTATTTTATGAGGGTTTTGAAATAAATGATCAGTCAGTGATTGGCCATAGGGGAAAAGCATATAAAAGCTTACCACATGCATTGAACTTACCATCTGGTATCCTTTAAAATCTAGCTTCAGGGTGGCTCAGCTAATTCTTCAGAGCGCGTGATGTTCACAGCGAAGCGTGAATAAAAAAGCCGAGTGACACAACCCAGCACGAATCAACGCTGTAAGTGAAGCTTAGCATCTTATATCTCACTGTTCTAGCCCATCATTGGGGACTGGCATTGTCTTAACTAAAACTGATGTTACGTTCTGTAATTGTAATCTAGTTAAAAAAAAAACCCAACAAAACAAAACAAACTAATCCTTTTATTTTCTGGTTGCATAGAAAAGGGGTGCCTCCACTGTGACTTGGATTTCCTCCTTCCGACTAGCTGATGTAAAAGCAGGAGGTATGAAAAAGATACTGTTATTGTTCCTCTGAATTTACTGTTTGTGGCACGCACAGCCCTCTGGGGGTGATAAAGTTTCCCGGCCCTGATGCTTGTCCCATTTCAAGATCTGTGTGATTGTCCCTGAAAAGTACCACATCAGACAATTTAAGTATTGCGTGTTGGTCCTGTACCCCAAAATAAAGGCTAAGGCAGGCATTTACACCCAATTTTGCCACTGAAAGACAAGAGAGATGTTGACAAAGTGGAGGGAATTCAGAGGCGGGCCACTGGCAGAGCATGTCCTATTCTGGGCACCAAGATGGGTCAATTGCACACACATTATGTAAAGTCTGCAGCTCTTTTTTACAACCTTCGGCATATACATGCACACACGGGAAGGGAGGCTGTGGGAACGGTATTTCTGGGAGAAGAGAGAGGGGAGGAGGGATGTCGCTGCAGCCTCCATCCGCCCAGAGCCCAGTTCCAGAGCAGGCAGATGCTTCGCAGAGGTACGGGGCGAAAGGACAAGCAGCGACAGTGACAAGTCGCAGCAAGAGAAAATCCGATGAGATGCAAGGAATAATGGTAGCATTCACAGCGACAGCCTTTAGGGACTGGGCTGAGCGTCCAGAGGAGTTGTGCAATCTCTGTCTTTGCAGACACCCAAAACTCAGCCGGACAAGGTTCAGAGCTAGCCCTGTTTTGAGCTGGTGGTTAGACCAGAGCTTCTTTCCAACCCAAATATTTATATGATGCTGAGGAAAAAACAAAGCGGCTTGTACTTGTAACATAGGGGCAACAGCACGGGCCCTGCCACGTGGGCCTGTAACGAAGAACCACCCTCACATTATCACACCCAACAGCCTTTCTGAATAATTTAAATAATACCTTTGCAGGTCCTACAGCGGAGGCATGGAAAATAATGCCTCTTACTAACTGGGAGCCAAATTTCTTTCACACAGCTTCCATTGTCTTCCCTAGGAGCCGCACTCAAGCTCTGAATTTGCCATTTCATCCCAACTTTTTTTCCATTACATAATTCAGAGTGCAAAGCAATGTCTTCCAATAGGATGTGGCCAGGGCTTGGTGTTAGGCCCCCCAAGTCCTATTCCTGGCACCAAGATGGATCAATTGCACGCAAATTATGTAATGTCTACAGCTGTTTTTTACAACCTTCAGCATATCCATACACACAGAAGAGCCACGTTTGCTTAAAGCAGGGGAAAGCTGGGTATACAAATAAACACTTGTACAAAAATTCATCCTTGTTTCTGCTTCTGCAGAAAGGGGGGTACATTTATTACACATGGGGCGATCCTAATGTCGAGGCTGGCTGGTAAGTTTATTGATTAAAAGTGCTATCGCAGCCCCAGTTTGCTATTAAAGGGGAGACATCGCCGTTGTCGGCCGCGTGTGTGCTTGTTAATTAAGGTTTCTAACAACCGGATTGAAACGTCGTGCTCTGGGGACTCCTGCTGTCACCGTCGGCCGTCCAGGATGTGGCAGCAACTGCCCATGGCGAGGCCCTTTTGAGCGTGGAAAAGCGAAGGTGAGCAGAACTGCGGTGCACTGCTGGGACGGAAGAATGGATTTCACTCTTTATTTGATGCTCATTCCTCTCAACGAGGCCGCACCAGAAGTGCTGTTTCTGCACAAACGCCCAGTGATCACTGTAACACGGAAAGGTGGTTGCGAAAGAAAAGTGAAGTCATCTTAAATTTGCCACGGCGTTTAATTAAATTTGGAGGGAGCAGATTAACCGAGCTATCACACCATCACGGGACTGGGTCTGTAGTGAATACCCTTTTAGTTTAGCTAGGATTTATGCAAATATATCGAAGTATTGCGGTTTCATGCCCGTCACAGCCACCGTAGCACCTGGGGCCGTCTCTTGCTGCTGCTTTTTCCCAGTCGCTTCAGAAACGGCCGAACGACGACCTCGGAAAGTGCAAACAGATGGGCGCTCGCAAGGGGAAGGGTGCCAGCACACGGGACACGACTGCCGGCACTGCTCGCCATTGCCCGCTTTTCTGCCGAGTTTAAAGGGATTATCTGTGTAAGCAACTGCTTGTGGGATCAGTGCCGTGGCTCAGAGGGGCAGGGCAGGAAAACGGTGCCGGCTATCCGTCCGCCCTTACCATGAAGGTCTGAGGGCATGACGGTACGCAGGCAGAGGTAGTTACCTGAGAAAAGCTGGCAAGCGCCGTGTATCCTTTGGGTCTGAGATGTGAAAACTGGGCGGTTTGGGTAACTCTGAGTAAGGCTTGGTGGGATTTTGTGCTCGCTGAGGGGAAAAGCAGCCAGCCAAGCAAAGGGCTACGAGCCGCCCTCCC
>VZSC01020011.1:208577-226407 GCA_013398225.1 Steatornis caripensis | reverse complement strand
AAAAAAAAAAAAAAAAGGAAAGCAGTTGATGCTAAGTTTTTGATAGCTTTAGTAAAAGAAAGAAAAAGTGGTTTGGGCAGCTCTTTCTAATGGGAATCTCAAGGGACTGATGATGGATAAAAGCCAGGGAAGGCAAGAGCATGGGAAAAAATGCTGCTGCATCCATCAGTTTCAGTTGGGCTGGATGTTTGTCAGAGAGGGTTTAGAGCCTTAAAAACACGGTGGAGTTGTTTTGTTGTGGGTTTAGTATGCCACATGTAGCACTGCGCTTCCAGAGATGGGGTTTTCACAGACCTCTCTGAAAATCACCACTTGGTCTTGAACGCTGTCGGTAGGATTAGCCTGCCGGTGCTGTATAGGAGAGCTTCTCAACCTTCCTTCAGCCTGCCGCTTGCAGCCTGGCAAGCTTGCTTGTCTCACCTACCTGCTGTTAATTTTCAGGAGCAGCTCATGAGTGTCTGGGAGGCCTTGAACCGTGGTCTGAAGATTTTGCTGTGTGTTGTTTCTGGGGAGGTGTGGTGGCAGTCCTCCATGCCCTCCCACGCCTTCAGGATAAAGGATGAGAAAGAAGCTACTCCTAGATGGGTTTTTTTTGCAGGCATCGTTCATCTCTGTTTTTCCCTCGCTTTACTTTCACACTTCTGGCCGTATGTGTTCAGAGGTAGCTGCGAAATGGTGCCCTGACCAGGCGACGTGGAGCCAGCAGGCTCTGCACTTCTGCAAAGCGGGGGAATGTTTCCAGGGGCAGCGGCCTTCGGAAAACAAAGAAAATCTTATCCTACAGCATGGTGGATGCAAGCAGGACTTCAGTTTGAATGATGCTGGCTCTGGAGTCTTTCTGCTCCCTGCAAAATTACTTAAACTCCCGAACCCTCCTTCCACTCACTCACTCACTCACTCTCCCCCCCAAACTCCAGGAAAGAATAATTTGACATAGAGTTTAAATATGGCAAAGCAGACGTCTGTTACATGAATCGGCTTTTCTCTGCTCCTATCAGTGCTTGCAGTGCTCTCCTAGTGAATCTTCAAAAGCAATGAGAGTCCATTTGTTAACTCTACCGAGTCTAGAAATCTAGTCAAGGCACCATTCGGTATGTTTTTCCAAGATCTTGAGCCGGTGAGTGACCAGCGGGGACTTCAAAATGGAGTTTATTGGAGGTGTTCTGTCTGACAGTGTCTCCGAGTCTAATTTGTGAGCACGTGAATGCCCTGGGCAATACTCTTACAAATATAATTGATTTTCTGTAACGTTTTGATTGAAATTCTTTGTACCAGTGAATACCATATAGATTCTAGATTTAAATACAAGTTAGTTTGTATGTTATCTGAATGTGTCTAACGGTAATTTCAGTTTCTTTTTTATTAAATGAAGGTGGCGATACCCAGATTAAATGTACGTTTAAAAAACGTCCTTGAAGTAGGCCATCCCGTCTGCAAGAAGATCCTTGACATGCTTGGCATTGACTCAGTTACGCCAAATGTTGCCAACAAATGTTGCTGTAGTGTGCTTGCCAAAGCAAAAAAGCCACGAAATCTCATTATAAGCTATGCTTAACTACGCTTTTTTTCATAGTCATGCAGCAGAATTGTTTCCTTAGTTTTCACGGCACAGATTTTGAAATTGTCTGCTGACAAATATTGGGGATATTTGTTGGTATTTTGTAAGCAGGCCTGTTTCAACTGTACTCATCCACTGCTTTGACTTGAACTTACTACTCTGTCACTTTTGTGACAGATCGTGGTATTTTCTTCTGAGTTATGCTTTAGGTCTGTTTCCTTTCTTCCTTCTCTCCCTTGCAGCATATGTTCTAGCTTCTTCTGGGGGCTTTTTTGCAATCTCTTGAAGATCTGTTTTTCAGTTGGTCTTACCCCATCTCTCCATCCGCCTCAAGAAAGGATGATTCTCTTGGCCTGTTTCGGTGTTGCTTTTTCTAACCTGTTTGGGGGTTTTTTTGCTTATGAATACATTTACATGCGTGCTTATTTAAACAGTTATTTTTTTACTTTTTTTCTATATTAATGATTTTGCTGTATTTTGTGGGTTATATCAAATAGCTTCCGTGTTTGTCTAGGTAAGCTGAACTACAGTGCCAACTTCTGATTATTATTGAGCGTGATTCACTGCGAAAACTAACAAACTCTTTTCACGTAAGAGCTACCTGTTGAAGAGAAATTGAGCTTTTTCTGGTAGATGTCTCTCGAACAGCTGAGGCGTTAATAATGGGAGCAGAAACCACTTTCCTGATGTAGCTCAGTTGGTTTCTTAACTTTAAAAGAAAAGGTCATTGATCTGAACAGTGTACCTCATCTGATACAAAGATTCAGGTATTTGTACTTACTTGAAGGAACTGCTCCTGTTACAAACTAAGTAGGAGCTTTAACAAACCTTCCGATTCACGCAGTTAGCCACTGATTTCCACCAGGGCGCTGACTTTGTAGATACGTATTTCTGAAAAGGTTTACTTAGGTAAATTTTAGGTATTTCTTAAAAGGTTTGCTTAAATTATTTGGGTATAGCTTGAGAAGTTCCCTGTGTTTCCACAGGAGTCTGGGTTGCTCAGTGTGGTCTTAAAACACTTGGGACATGAGATGAATGATGTCTTGTTGATTTGCAGCCATTTGGGAAAGTAAGGAATAGGTAATAAAATGGCAGATATAATTCAATGTCGATAATTCTGATGTAATTCAGAGTAGATAAATGTAGAGTGGTGCGTATAATTTCATATATAAAATGATGGGCTGACCCTTAACACTGAGGAATGAAACATTGCCACAAAAGTGTCAGTTTGTAGAGATCAAAAAGCAGATGAAACATTAAGAAGTATTAGAAAGGAAACAGAGGACAAACCAGAACATAATTATGAAACTCCATAAATCAATGGTTGTCCCACATCTTGAATTCCATGTGGTTCTTTCTTGTCGTTCATCTCAAAAGGCACAAAAGAATTGGAACAGCCTCAAAGAGAGTGGCAGCGGGAATAATCAAAGGTATGGAATAGCTGCTGTGCAAGGGTCAGTGAAAGAAGCTAGAGCTCGGCTTGGAGAAGGAACACCTAAAAGGAAATGGTAAAAATCCGTGTAATAATGAGCGGCATGGGCAGTGTGGCCAAGAATAGACTTAGTGATTTGATTTCCTCAGCTGCAAGAATTCAGGAGCAGCAACTGAAACTAGTAAGGTTCAGGTTTAGAACAAAAAAGGAGGTGCCTTTTTGTGTAACAAATAGCAGCCCTGTGGAGTTCCTCGACGATGGATGTTGCAGGTACCAGAGAGCAAACAAGACGTGTTTGTGGAAAACACATTCTGTGAGGGCTGTTTCTCCATAGAAATTGCCTACAACTTAGGAAGTATCTGAGCTTGCAGTCATTGAAGTGTTGGGGTGAGTGTCATCCCAGTTCTTCCCTACTGTCATTCCTGAAGATAAAATGGGATGCTGAGCTGAACCACTCCTGTTCTGGTCCAGTACTGTCTAAAGATTAGGAAATTGTATAGATAGTAATAAATTTACTAATGGTTTCAGAGAAGACTCTGGTTTATATGTGCGTTGTTTGTGTTACGTAGTTTATAATTTAACGGAGCTTATAAACCTATTTTTCATAGACTGTCTGTACAAACCGCTGTCCCTGAGACCAGTCTGTGTTAAAAGTCAGGTCTTCACCATCAACAAGGATTGGTTTTTGTGGGAGTCAGCTTGGCGGTAGCATATGTTTTCCATTTTTCCTCCTTCTATGTTCCTCTCTATCTCCTGTGCTCTCCTCTAAAACCTTCTGGCTACACTGGGGCTTGTCCACCTATTTCACTTGCTCTTGGTCATTCTTTTCAGAGTTCTTCACCTCCGGCCAGTATTTGTTGTCAGTCAGACTGAATAGAACTTCAGGTTTGTGACAGCTGCCCTTTTGTATGGCTAATGGAGATTGACAAATCGTTGTGATGAAGCTTTGGAGAGCTCTTAAGTGCAGTAGTTGCCTTCGTGAAAAGCCAGCGCATGACTCACTGGTCCTTGTTTTCAGTGTTTATTGTTGAGAGGGTAGGAGTTTGGTATGCATTAATGACACCCTTGCCATATCTACTTTCAGTAAAGGCTAGCTAGCTGGGGTCAGTGAGGGTAAATAACAGCATCTGCTACCTTTAGCATGTTTTGAAATAATTACAGGATAAAACATAAGCAAACTATAGTTCTTTTATTTCTGACAGTACGATCCATGTGGGGATTTAATCATGTTTTGGTTTAGGTGCGTTAACTTCACCTGTGAGCAGCCTGCCGTAACTTTTCAGAGTCCCAGTTTAGAAAAGATCTCGAATACTTCACAGGCATCACTGTCTGGGTAGGCTGCCTACTCGGTATGAATATTTGAAATATTTTTTCTTAGTCTAATGTGACCCATTTACATTATGTGTTGGTCCTGTCTCAGATGAGACAGGTAGAGGCCGAAGGCTTTCCTTTTCATGAGAACTTTCTGGAGAGGAAAGTATTTGGGTAGCAGGTATCTCTGTGGGCCAGAGTCGTTAAAACAAAGCCAGCACTAAGAAGCGCTACCAGTTCAACACTTACTGGGTTTGAACGAGACAAAAGTAGTGTTTGTCTCATGAACTCTTGCTTGAAATACTTTTATTATTTTCAACAAATTTCACTTTATCTTACCTTACTTTTCAGCAAAATGTCTGGAACTGATGATTTTTCGGTAAGTAACAGTTTTTCTTTCCTGAAGATCAGCCAGTTGTATTACTTCGTTCTAAAAGTTGACATACTTTTTCAAGAAGAAGGGGAGCTTACAGTTGAGAGGCGATTTCCTCTGTGTTGCAGTTGTGGTGTTTTCCTTTTGGGCAGATGTAGCAATCTGTGGATTGCTGCTAGGCGTCTTGTGGGTTCTCTTCTGCTGTGTTATTAACAAAGGAGTTGTCTTTTAATAGTGTCAGACTAGCTATAATGGCAATCTAGGAAAATCTTTTCTTTCTGGATTTGCACTGAAATTGCTTATTGCTACGTGTGGTAGATCGCCTTTTATCTTTGGTTTTCTAACTGCAGCATGTCAGAATGCCTCTTCTGCCTTAATGATAGAAGCTGCACAAAAATGAATGTAATCATCTCTGTGTGGCAACAAAGAGCTCTCTTCCTCCCGTTTTGGCAACTGAAACATGTACACGTAGTGGGTGAATGTCTGCAACTAGTAAGCCCAGTAGACATTTTCCGTTCTCACTGATGCTTTATCTTTTAGTTGGCAGATGCTTTACCAGATCAGTCGCCTGCTAAAACCTCCAAAGTGAGCAGTACAAAACCTGGTCAACAGCCTGGTCAGCCACCACAGGGTTGGCCAACTTCGAATCCTTGGAACAACCCAAGCGCTCCCCCTACGGCGCCAGCCGGACTGCCCCCAAATACGTCCGCTTCCAGCGTGCCATTCGGACCTCCACCAACAGGAATGTATCCTTCAATGCCCCCTGGACCGCCTGCTCCATTTCCTCCTCCTCCTACTGGACCCTCTTGCCCTCCTCCTGGTGGTCCATATCCACCCCCAACTGTGCCAGGTCCTGTCCCACCAGGGCAATATCCTCCACCAAATATGCCCTTTCCAGAGCTTCCAAGACCTTATGGTGCTCCGACAGAGCCAGCTGCACCTCCTGCTCCTGTTGGGCCATGGGGATCCATGCCCTCTGGAGCATGGGGACCAACAATGGGAGGGCAGTATCCTGCACCTAGCATGCCATATCCACCCCCAGGGCCATATTCCGCTCCTACCCAGACTCCAGGGGCTGCGCCAACAGTACCATGGGGTACAGTTCCACCTGGAACATGGGGACCTTCACCGCCAGGTCCATTTCCTCCACCCACAGGATCATATCCAGCGCCAGGACTATACCCTACGCCCCCTAATCCTTTTCAAGTGCCATCTGGTCCTGCTGGTGCTCCATCAATGCCTGGTGGTCCCCATGTGAGTATTTGATTTTGGTCTTGAATTACTCTAAAATGTTCTGCTTTTAAGCCTGGAAATTCAGTAGCATAAGACCTAGTAGTGCAGGTAAGGAATTTCAGCACATCTGTCTTATGTCTGTAGTCAGTGGAATAATAGTCAACTTCTTCTTAAATGCTTAATTAAATATACTAGGATGGAGAAATTATATTGTAAGTTGGAGTGTGTCTAGGCATTGCATTGTAGTGGTCTTCCACTACTTGGAAAGCCTTCTCTAAAAAGCTAAAAAGGGGGGAAAGCCTTGTAATAATTTCTGAAAGAGAAAATATTCTAGTCTCTGATCTAGAGAGATTGCTTCTTGGGCACAGAGGGGATAACAAATTATAAGGATGACTTTGGGGTTTTTTAATCAAGAATTTTTGTAACTGTGACTTAAGCACTTTGTGAAAAGCCTGTATTGACCATGAATTATTGTCTCTTGCAGCCTTACCGTTGAATACATTCTGGGCAACAAAATACTGTAGCTTTCCACCTTCATCCACTACTTACAGAGATTTTTACGGTTTTTGTTTCAGTAATGTTTGGGGCTATGAAGAATACTTGCCTCTTGTCTGTGCATTTGAGGTATGAAGGAGCAGTTTGCCTAAATTCACCTTGCTCGTATGCTGGCATAATTGTTTGGTTTAATAAAATGAATTACGGAGAGCAGAAATAAAGCTAACGTCTGCGGTTCTCGTGTTGGCAAGTATTCCTTGGAAAAACGGAAGTTGCCAAGTAAGGATTATAAAGAATCAGGCCCAATGACTTAAAAAGAAAAAGTTAATTCTTAAATTTCCGTGAATGCTTTAAGTCTTGGTGCCAGACTTGTGCTGGTCACTGAGTGGATGGATAGTCATATTTTGTCTATTTTCAGGTTATTCTAAAATGTCACTAAAAAGTGTTTCAAGATTTTTGTCAAGAAACCTGATTTTTGAACATGCTACAGTAACTCAAACTAAAGAGACAGAGCATGTGAACTTGAAGGTTTTCTCAGCATTTTGTACATACTCAAAACAATTGCTCAGTCTGGGACTGCGGAAGAGAAGATACGCATTGGAAATACTTGGTCTGACTTGTCAGCACACTGTTCGTGTTCACAAACAGGCGTTTATGTGCAAATTAAATAACCTGGATGTGCAGTTCACTTTGAATCAACAAATGTGAGTTTTGTGCATGCAAATGAGGACATCATTTTGCCAGTTCTCATTCTGTGGTGGTTGGAAGTTTGGCTTGGTCTATATGAAGAGAAACCAATTCCCACGTAGGTAAGGTACTTCCCTATTTCTAACCTGGGTTCTAGTCATTTAAAATTTGACTTTGCTGGGTAGTGTAAACTCAGCAGACTTTTTCAGAGCCCCTGGAAACTGAACTTGAGCTTAAAAGATCAAACCCCCCACCCCAACCTGACAATTCCCTTCCCAGCAGTTTTTGGCATGGCATTTAGCTCTATCAGCTACAGAGATCCTTCGTATCATCCTTACTGCCACAGCTGAGAACGAGGACATCTCATCAGGGCTCCGCTGAATATTGTGATGGGGCGAGGTCCTCAGTTCTCAGCTATGTGTCTGCATACCTCACTGAGTAAGTGTAATTTGGGAGCAATTGAATGTCTGGAAGCCCGTGTGCTGCTGTGTAGCTGTCCCACTCTGAAGGGGCACTGCAGTAAGTTTTCATATTTTTGCGTTATCTGTGCAAAGAGCACGCGAGGGGTTTGCTGCAATGCTAGTTTAGCGTTACAAGACACACAGCCATGTGTCAGTGAGTTCTGGCACTTTGTGGTGCTTCGTAGCCTAGGCTTTGACCATGGATGGTTGGTTTCATCCCCAGCTGGGGATATCCTAACTTAGCCTCTGTAGGTAGAATTAGGAACAAATTTTGCTTAACATGGTCACTTGTTAGGGAGTCTTTGTATCATGGAACTGTGAAAGCGAGTTACTTACCTTCCAGTACCTTCTCGTGGCTTCCTGCATGCATGTGATGGATTTCTTAAAGAGAAACGGGGTGACCTGGTGGCAACGCTTGTTAGTAGTCTTAGCGTTTATGGCAAAGTCCTGCAATATTTTTGCAGAAGAAAGTGGTCAGCTTAGCTGTGGATGCTTTAATCTAATGCCATGAAAGCTAACAGCGAAGGTACGTGTATTTTTTTTGTTTCAGAAGACAGTACTGGAGCTGAACAAAAATACTTAACACTTCCGCTTAAAACCTAGCATCTGTAACCCTAGAAGTAGAAACCAACAGTGCAAGTCTTCACTAACTTCAGACAAGCCCCAGTTGCCCCTCTGAACAACAGACTTGGCTGAGAGCTTGGCAAGACTAATGAAAAGTAAACGGAGGAGAACATTGACTACATTTGCTCAAGTGTTTTTTTGATACCTGCAGCCTTAGGTTATAAATCGGTGTAATGAAAAAACCATTTATTCCAAGTGAACGGATCATGCAGTAGCAGCACCCCAGTTTGAGATTGCACTGGCTGTGTGTCTTTGCAGGGAACGGGAAGAAGTAGGAAGGGATAAAGCAAATGTAGCGAGTAATGATTTTTGGAAAGGGGATTTGTAAAAGTAACTAGACTTCTAGGTTCTTCCTGAAATAGGCAGGATTTATTACTGGAACACTTAGGCTAAAATTCAGTATATATGGGATGTTTTTCAATGTATATTCGTATTTCTTGAGGTCATGAAAACTGTTTCATAACCCTTTTGTTTTTGTGAGCAAAGTTCTTTGCATAGCAGTGAAAAGGGTATACCTGTTAATCTATTGTGTAAAAACTCAAGTTGTCACTATATACCGTGTAGTAACTTTATCACATGTTATGTCAAGTGTGAGCAACTTCTGGCCTGAAGCTTTTGCAATGGAATTTGTACATTTCTATGCATCATTTGAGTTAAATTGCTGAGAAGTTCATTTTGACTTGTGCTTCGAGATTGACATACTGCATTTGTTTACAATATGAAATATAAGCAATCACATCTTTAAAGTCTAGATTATCACCTGCTGCTGTATTTTCTTTAGATGAAACAAATATTGCTGTATGATAGTGAGAAGCTATAAATACAGGATTTGATATTTTTTTGAAAATGCTGTCACTTTTGTATAAGATTAGACATTAAACGTATTTTCAAGACCGTCGTGTTTACTGTTTTTCAATTACTGCTTTTGACATGCTTGTGTAGACTTTTGCCTTGAATGAATAGTAAAAATAGGACATCCTTGATTTGCAAAGACTGAATATAAAATCAGAATTACTTGACATCTGTGAGTGTTTTTCCTCTTCCTTTTGTGATTTTTGCAGCCCGTGCAGAAGGCACGTGAAGTGTGCATGCGACCGTTGCTGTATTGTAGGACGTCAGCCTCAGGCACTGCCTGTTCACAAACCGACTTGTTAATTCAGAGACAAACGGGCTGATCTTGCTTGTTCTAGAGGAGGGATGGGGCTCGCTGCGGTGTGGGATGTTGGTTTCACTGCTCTGAACAATTCTTGTGCTAGATTGCCATATGTCGATGTGGTAAGTGACCCGCAAACCCATGTTTTTATATGCTTAGCAGGAATTTGATGGGATAGGGTGGATAATAGTGTTTGAGAAACTCCAGGGCTTGGCAGTGGTGTGAACTACAAAGTTTGGGCATTGCTCATCACTGCATTTACGTTCTTCGTGTATAGTAGCTCACAGAATGGTTCACACTGAGCTGTCCAGTGCTGCTGCTGCCTTAGTCTGCACCGTCACCCTTTCAGGAAGGTAAAAATGGCAGCAGCGAGCCGTAAAGAGTGGGAACAAAAATATTTGTCCTTTAAGGCTTAGAAAACAAGCTCCTCTTAGACCATGCACTATATGTCATCCTTACATCTGTAAAAGAATAACAGAATGTGTGACCAATGCTTTATCTCAGCAGCACTCAGCTGTGGGGGTTGTCATCTCCTCTGGGTTCCTCAAATGGATTGTCTCTCGTAACTCTTTTGCATTGGTGGAGAGGATGACGTGGGTATGCAGATCCAATTATGTTAATGGCTTACTGCCATGCAGACCCGAAAAACTTTAAATCGATTTTTTTTGGTGGGGGCATCTGACAAGAGTTACTTAATCTTAGCGGAGTAGTTAGTTTTGAAAAACCATTCCAGGGGTCTTGCAAAGTGGTTCATGTGTGCATGGTTAAATCCACAATGTGGATGTGTTGGTTGTGGCCTGCTGTTGTGAACGCAGATGCCTAAACTCTCGCCAGACAGGTTTAGACCCATTTTTGTGCGTAGGTGTTGATTCACTGACCAACCTGCTTAAAATTGCCTCCACGCTGGCCACGGGGTGGGATGTTGATACGAAGGATGTCCTTAGTCCTGTGCGCTGAGAGCCCTTAGGCATCTAAGCGAGGACAAAACCTTTCATACATATTCTTCTTAATAGTGGCTTTCCTATTTCTGAAGTTAAGCACAAAATCCCAATTATGCGAATTCCATACACTTCAAACAGCCATTATTCGTGAGGCAGATAATGGATCAATAGGGCAAATCAAGGAATGCAAGTTTCACCTTTAACAGAAGCTGCTAATCAACTAGGACGTGCTGCAAGATTAACGGTCGCTGCGTTGTACAATGTCATGTGCTTCCCCCTGAGACACCTGGAGAAAGATCTCGAGTGGACTTGGCTCTGGATGTGCTCTGTGGGTGGACGTAGATATTTGTGACCTTGGGAGCCGCGAACTCTGCGCTTGCTGTCTGGGCTCCACCTGGGAGTCGCTGATCACTGGGCGTACGTGCCGCGTGTGCCTGGGCGGGGGTTGCAGTGCTAAAGGTCGTGGTCTGCAGAGGGATAACGGCTAGGTACGCGTGATGTTTCCACGCTTCATCTTGGATCTGGTTTTCTGAAATAAGCCTTCAGGGTAGTTGTAGTGGGGGGATCAACTGTAACTTTTCTTCTGCCCTTCGAGTTAACTTCATCTGAAAACAGGCGTGTGTGCATACACTGGTTGTGCTGGTGACAGCAAGGTAAAATTTTGGCGGTTTTGGTCACTCTCGCCTACAGAATCTCGGGTATGTGGGAAACCCAGCGTTAAAAGCTGTGTGCCCCCACCAAGGCGGTGCGCCATTGAAAGCAGCAGGTACTTTCGTCTCAGAGCTCTGCTGATCAAGTTAACCTGTTTGATGACAGTGAAGATGGAAGAAAGGGGGCTTTGTATCCCCCGTGCAGCAGATCGTAAGTTATAGTAAAGTTACAAGTTACACCTACATAAGGAAAAAGGGATAGTCCATGTGAAGGTGCAAGCACTTCAGTTCTGGAGTGTCGCTTCCCGTAGGGTACCCTCCCTGTCAAATGAGAGATTGAGAGAGAAAATAGCAATACCGAGATGCGCTTCTGTCCTCGTTCCAACTTCCTCACGATGCTCAGCGGGGAAGGGCCGTGCTGCGAAGTTGGTTGGCACGCCTTTGGGATTCATTTCAGATCCTAGGTCTGTTGTCTGCCCAAGATCTCACCTGCTCTTGCAGAGCCATGTTCTTGTGGAGATTAGGGGAGGCACTCCTTCTAGTGCTTAACCCTTAAACTCTTGCATCAAGCTGTGCCATCAGCCCCTGAGTTTGTTTTGCTTGGCAGTAAGGATGGCTTAATATACATCTCCTTATCTCTTCCCCCTCTGCCACCACCCCAGTTATCTTTAAACTGGTTGCTTCTCCGATGATACGATCCCACGTACGTCCCAGGCTCCTCTGCTGAATGGGGCAGGGCAATGTAAATGGGACCATGGCCTTGGTGAGGAGACACCTGTATTAGGCTGTTGGTCACTGGGAGGAAGCGCATCCAGGAGAGGAGCTGGAGCACATGTCCACCGTCAGCATTTCATTCCATGCTCTGCAGAGGAACTCCGATATCTGAGCTAGAGAGGGCTCCTAGGGAGGATGAGCTATTTAAATTATTAAAGGTTGGATCTTGGGGGGAGATTGGGTAGAAGTCGGGTACCTTGCTGTGCCTTATCCTGTTATGAGGTGTTTCTGAGTGACGTTTAGGCTGGAGCTGGCATTCTCAGTGTGAATTGGGGGGGGATTTACTTACAGTTTAGGTTTAAAGAGGAAAACCTCCTGCCGGGGGTGGAGACCGTATTCTAAAGCAAACACTAGCTCATCTTGCTGCAAAACTGGATGATGGCGTAAGTGTAAGAGGGTTAAACCAGCAAAAAGGAGGGACTTTTTCACCATGAGGACAGTCAAGCATTGAAGCAGGTGGCCCGAAGAGGTTGTGCAGCCTCTGTCCTCGGAGGTGTTCAAGGGCAGCCCGGATAAAGCCCTGAGCAGCCTGGGCTGACCTCGGAGCTGGCCCTGCTCCGAGTGGGGCTTAGGAACCTCCTGATGTCCCTTCCCACCAGAATCACCCCGTGACTCTAAAGAAATTCGCTATTGCACGTCTGATTAAAAGCAAACACAGACTTTATCTGTTCTTGAAACAAATTCAGAAGGTGACAAACGACTGCAGATTTAGTCCGTGGCTTCTTGGACTTAGTCTGGCTCGTTGATGCAGTGTTGTTCCGGGTAGATCTATGGCTTCTGGTGGGAGCCCAGGGTGTGCTAACAAGGGGCGATCCGTCAGGATCCTCCGTTTTGCGAAGCTGTTAGTGGATAATGAGAAGTAAAACTGTATTATGGAGCCTTCACAAGAACATGCTTAATTTGCACGATGTGAAAAACTTCGTACAGTGCTTTATATGATAGAAATTGGTCAGAGGAGTTTTGAATCTGTGCTATCTAATTTGCCTGTGTTCCCTTTGGTTTTGCGGCAACACCCTCCGGCACAGAGAAGGTGGTGGAATGTCCTATTTTAAGTTTGCTTAGAAGTGGGAAGAATGAATGCTTTAATATCCTGGTGCTTCTTCTCACTGCATGTTGGGCTGTGTAAAGCCCGGGTTTGTTGGTGCTCCTGAAGGAGACAACGACAGAGGGGTTGATTATCTTCAAAGCTTTTTAATGCAGGCACTTCTAGGTCTTAACAGCTTCCACTTCATGCTTTCATGTTTGCATTTCAACCTTGATGCTGTCCCCGTTTTCCCACTCGGAAAGCCAAGCATGAGGAACGCCGCGTGATGTGGAACCTGGGGGTGATCGCATCAGTAGGTCTGAGCTGCCGCTGCCATCCTCCTCGTCTTGATGCTCTCCCCTTGGTCTGCACTGGCCCTCAGAGTAAGTAGTTGCTAAAAGGAGAGCACCTGTGGTGCGACACCGAGCAGAAACCGCTCTGAGTGGGTGGATGAAAAATCAGATGCTGGAAAAATGAGCCCCTGCCCGACGTGTAAAAGCGAAGGCTGATGTGGTCCCTGTGGCGCTTTGCTCTCCGAGCTGGCAGCTGCCCATCCACCGTCCTGCTGCCATCAGCAGAGGGCAATGCTGCTGCTCCCAGCTCTCCTGGCTGCTGCGAAGCCTGCGTCTGCTATTGATGACCTTTAACACTGAGCTCGATAACAAATGGGGCAAACCAGCAGCATTTTAGTGACTGACAGCACTGTTTGGGAGACGGCGTCGTAACTTGGGTCTTTGCGCGGACTCGTGTTACGCTGCGTTTGGTCTGACTTCCACAGGAGGAGAGATTTACATCTGAGCTCTGTTTAGTGTAAGGTTTCACAGCAGAACGAATTTCTGTACTCTGCAAAAATCTAGTGTCGGAAGCACTGCAGCAAAGAGGGAATGTCTGCCAGGGACGCGTACAAAGCTCTTCCCTTTCCCGTCCCTTTGCAGCAGTTGGTATCACAGCTGCCTTTCTGCTGGGTCAGTCTGACTCTCCTGTCTCTCTTTGGCCTTCGCGTTTTCTTTCCAACCCCGTATGTTCAGTGCGGTATCACACTGGGCTTTTACTCTCCTTATTGACCTTTCCCATGGCAAAGCTGTGGCCAGGCCAGCTGGAGGCAAGAAGCCCCCGGGGCCAGGTTGGCTGTGTGAGCCCTCCATCTGCCTCCTGGAGCTCCTGGTGCGACACCCAAACAGACAACGGGGTTCCCTGGCTCTGGTCAGGGTAGGCTTGAACTGTTTCAAGCCCCTCCAGCAATGCAGCACTATTCCTTTCGGCTCTTTAGGCTGGATTAGTTTTCTGTAAGGCTGAACGAGTCGGCTGTGTGTTTGGGCAAGCACAGAGCATGGCCAAGAGAAGCACCAAGACCTTGTTTTTTCGGTGGCAACAAGCCATGGGGCATCTCTCACCCCACGTGCACAGGCGTTTGGGCTCGCTGCAGGGATTTCCCATCCGGTTATTTAATAACGTTAGGATGAGGGACCTTCCTTAAGGGCCCCAGGGCGGCGAGCTGCACAGAGCGGAGGAGGAGGTAGTTATTAGCAAGTTTGAAGGCAGGGAGGGTTTTGAGGACTTTTGTAAATCTCTGTTGTCACGAACTGCTACGAGACTCGTTTAACGCTTGGGAAGGAACTTGACGCTCAGATTGGCACGTCACGCACAAAGCGCTTTTCATTTATTCATCTTTAATAGTATAAAAGCTTCAAACTGTAGCATGGTTTTGCTTTCCTAGAGCATCAGCATTGGAATCCCTGCGAAGCCTTTGGGGATGGGCTTGCCCTTCTCCTGGCACTGTCGGAGCAAGAGGGAAGGGGATGAGCTGCAGTTTCGCAGCGGTACCCTGTTTTCTAGAAGGCAGCTGCAAAGGCAGTTTTGCTTTGTGCTCTAGAGAGCGCACAAGGGAGCTGCTACAGGAAAAAGAGAGTGGGTCCGGACTTGCTCGTGCTTGTGAAGGGCCATGTGAACAGCACCGATGGTGCTGCGTCGACGCTCTGTATCTGCGGTCGGTATCTGTGTCAAACTTGAGTTACTGAAGTTCTTAACCTTCCTCTGCTTTGAGGTTTTCGCTAGCGTTAGAGCAAGGCGATGTTGGGGGGGGGGGGTTGAGTAACGCAGCCAAGGAAGCTCTTGAACTCTTGAGCTCTCCCCAAAAAGGGAGTGTGAGGAGGAGCGGGGATGTGCAATTCTCTGCACAAAGCTGCTTTCAGAAGTCCTGGGAGGGCATTGCGTAAGCCTGCCGGGCCACGGGGTCTCGTTGCCTGCTTTTGGTGCAATGCCCTTTTTTATTGCAGCGGAGAGGTGGAGAGACGGAGGTGACACAGCCGCTGGCACGCAGGGCTGAAACTGGAGCGACACCTCGGGGAGGTGCGGTGTGGGGCTCCGCAAAGGCACCTGGGGCACCCGGAACCTCATTCCCGCATCTGAGAAAGGAGTCGACGTTATCACGGTCCGCAATGCCCGGCCTGGGAGGCTGCGCGGGGAGGAAGGAGAGGTGACGGTTGAATTTAGCCCCTTGGGACTGTGCCGAGCACGGCCTCGGTGGTGGGTCTGCAGCCCAGACGTTGGCACGTGGCGGTTGCTGCCAACCCCACGTGCAAGAAATGGTGAAACTGATAAAATCACGCGGATGTGCGTCGTTCTGCTCTGTAAAGGGGAGTGGATATCTCATGCCATTGAGCTTCTTGCCCCCGAGATTCATTTCCTTCCCATTAATTAATTTACTGTCAAGAAGACGAGAGCAGCAGCTTTCTGATTATTAATTTCCAATAAGCAGTTTAAAATGGTTCCTTTGAAGTTATTTAACTCTACACAGACAGATCTCCCATCGGGGTGGGGTCTTTTGCCTCTGGGAGCCTCAGTGTCCGCAGGAACAGAAGGTGGTGGTCTTGGCGGTGTTAGGTTTACAGGGGGACTCGATGGTCTTAAAGGGCTTTTCCAACCTAAATGATTCTGTGGTTCTATGCAGAAGACATTAACTCCTGACCTAAGTCAGCACAGAGCAAAGGGCACCAGGACCAAGTACAGTGTTGATAATTCTGCGTTGTAAGCTGACATTTTTTTATATATATATTTATGTGTATATATATATATCTTATGTATAAAAATGTCTATATTTTAAAAAAACTGTTCTTCAAAACAAACCGAGCCTTACGCAACCGAACTCAGCACCCTCCTGCCCCTCTTCTGTGCCGCCGGTGTGCCGCAGCCGGCCACCTCCTCCGGTCCCTGCCCGTGCGGTGACACGAGGCGGTCGCTGCCCCAGCCGCCTGCTCTCCATCGCCTCTGCTCACTCTCCCAGCTGCTAGCATCCAGTCTCCATTAATTTATTTTTTATCTACTTGGTCTTGTGCAATTCTTCAGCTTAAAAGGCTTCTTTTAAACTACTATAGCATGTAGTTAATTAACACCAACAGTGCTGGGAGGCGACGGCAGGCAAGCCCTTCAATAAACTGCATTTTATAGACAGTAGCACTTCGAAACTATTGCAGAGCAGCTGGTCAAGGGTTGTTGCTAGGGGAAAATGTTTAATAAAGTGTGTTGCTGTATAGTGTAATGGTGCCTGAGTGTCACGGCGAGCCAGAGTTGGTGGGTGAGTTACTCCTAGACCCGGACCGGCCCTGAGTCCGTTGTGGAATTGAGCTGATTAGCTCATCTCTGCCTTAGTACTGGGTTGCCATTAAATATCCCTTGGCTCTTGCATGCTATCAGATAAACGCTGGGCATTTTAAAGCGAAGAGAGTAAATAGTGTTTAGAGAATATTTGGCTGCAGTGAAGGGCATGTCAGAGCGTACGCCCCTAAGGAAAGGTGTGACCTGACGGCTGAGCCGCCTGCCTGGGTCCCCCATCTCTCCCACCCCTTGGGTTTGCAATTTGGGGCTTTAAATTGCACGCAGTACCAAGCGGCGTTGCATTTTACATTGAGTCTCTAAAGCAAACCGGATACGTACGAGTGCTTAAAGAAAAAAACAACAAATCCATGCCTGTCTTTGAGAAATGACTGGGGTTTTGTGTGCTTTTGAAAAGCAGCCAGCTCTGGGCTGCAGGGCCGTGCATCACAAGGCGTCGCAACACCACAGGCGAGAGACGTGATCGCGGTGACTTCCATCTCCTGCAGAACCGGTGCGCTCGTACACTGCCTTGCTCGCTCAACGCGCTGGCTGGAAACCCGGCTGCTCTCTTTGCTCCATCCCGAGAGGCAAAGCTTGGAAATCACAGCCGCCCGCTCCGCGTCCGACCACGTGTGTCACAACGTGGTGGCTCAGGTGAAGCGGAGCAAAGCGAACTGCGGACGTTCCGTGGGTTTGCACGCAAAGGGCTCTCAGCTCCCACCCCGTGCATGTTGAAGGGGCGCTCCCTCATCATCCTTGCTGCTGCTTGGCTTATTCACGTGAAGAAATTAGCTCAGATTTTGGTTCGTGTTTTCCCTTCTTTGAATACCATGTTTCTGTTGCATAACTGGAAGCGCAAACTTGCGGCATTGGAACTGGAAAAAACCAGGTAAACCTCTTCGGTAATTGTTCAGAACCTTCAAGTGAAATCCTGACAATAGCAATACAGGTTTTTAATGAAAATATGTCTTGCCAAAGACATTTAGGGGTGTCTTAGGGAGGAAGGGGAAAAGTGGTGTGTTATGAGTTAACACAGCCTTATCTGGGAAGGCGGAGGTCACAGAACCCCAGCACGGCAGGGGCTGGCAGGGCCCTCTGGAGATCCCCCAGCCCACCCCCCGCTAAAGCAGGTGCCCCCAGAGCAGGGGGCACAGAAATGCATCCAGGCGGGGTTGAATCTCTCCAGAGAAGGAGACTCCACAGCCTCTCTGGGCCAGGGCTCAGGCACCCTCACGGCAAAGAAGTTCTTCCTCACGCTCAGGGGGAACTGCCCGTGCTCCAGTTTGTGCCCATTGCCCCTTGTCCTGTCGCTGGGCACCACTGCAAAGAGCCTGGCCCCGTCCCCTGGACACCCGCCCTTCAGATATCGATGAGCACTGATGAGATCCCCTCCCAGCCTTCTCTTCTCCAGGCTGAACAGCCCCAGGGCTCTCAGCCTCTCCTCACAGCACAGATGCTCCAGTCCCCTCATCATCCTCGCTGCCCTCTGCTGGGCTCTCCCCAGTCGTTCCCCGTCTCTC
>VZSC01020011.1:176056-206267 GCA_013398225.1 Steatornis caripensis | reverse complement strand
TTATCTTCTTTTCTCCTCTCCTCTCCACTCCTCTCCGCTCCTTCTTCCCTTCCTTTCCTTTCTCCCAGCAGCACTGTACAGAGCAGGGGTCCAGCGTTAGCACACCCCTTCCCTTCTCTGTCTCTTTAAGCTGTGAAGCCAGTTGAGCAAACAGCAGGTGATTCATTCACCCTTACGCAGTAAAACTGCGCCTGTTGCAATCCCAGCTCAGAGCTTTCCGCCTTGCTGTGTCGGGTGAAAAACAGAGCTTTTTTGCCTTTTTTTTTTTTTTTTCTTTTCTCCCTTGGCGGTCTCCGGAGAGAAGCAGAAAACGTTTAAAATTTGAGAGCAAACTCGCGTGTTTACCGAGCTTCGCTAAAGCTGGGCGCGATGGGACGCAGACCCACGGGAGACGCCAAACTTGAGAAGCCACGATTTTTTTCCGCTGTGTGGTTTTGAGCGTTGGTTGTGTCACCGCTTCGTCGTGGGAAATAAAATGATGTTCTCGTGCTGGTAGTGACTTCCCCAATGGGGGGGACCACGGGACGCGTCGGGAGCCGTCGCCCAGCCAAGGCTGGGCGACGGCTCCCGGCGCGTCCCGTGGTCCCCATGGGTGGCAGCTCCTGGTGCACCCCCATGTTCCCCGCCCCATCCCCGCCCCGAGCAGGCGGGATCCCTGCTGCCTTGTCCAGGCTACCCAGGTGCCGTGAGATCCCAGCCCCAGAGCCACCACCGAGAGCCTCCGCACCGTAGGTGAGTGGGCGCATGGAGCAGGGGGAGCAGCAGCGGGGTGCAGGCGTGTATTGCCTTGCAAAGAAAGCGTTAAGGGCATGCGTAGAAAGCGCTCTGCTGGCTTTCAAGGATGACTGTTAAGGAGACAGAAGGTTGTTTGCAATTCGTAGGGTGCCGGGGTAGCCCTGCCCGTACCCCAAAACCCATGCGGAGGGGCGGGAAGGAGTGTCGGTGCACTGGAGGCTGGAGACACCCAGAAAGACACCCCCGAAAATCCCTTCAGAAATAGCGCCGAGGGGAAGAAAACTTCTATTTCTTTCCCAAACACAAGTTTTTCCACTTCGTATCGATATAGGAAATACTTGCGGTGCTTTATAGAGGTCTGCCCCAAGACGTTCCCCGCAGCCGATCTCCCGTCGGGTCGGTGAGAGCTCAGAGAGCTGCCGGAGAGAGCTCAAGTAAATTTGGCAGCCTAAACGGTGGTGTTGGAAACGCAGGGCACCTCTGAGCATTGCCGAGGGGCAAAGCTGCCCAGTGCTGCAGGTGGAGAGAAAAACAACCCTTCCCGTGCCTGTGACAGCCGGGCAGCGGGCAAATAACCCACTGGGGCATTTCCCAAGGGAGACACGTCCGAGAGCTACAACAGCGACAGGGAGAGGACGGGGTGACTGCCCGGCTCCCGCTTGGCAGCACCATTTGGTGGCGGAGGAACGGTGGTTGTCAAGACTTCGGTTACAACTATCAAATCGGCCATCCCAGTCGACGGGAGGCTCCTGCCACGCCGTCCCACCCGGGCCGAAGCAAGAAGAAATCCGTGCAAGGGAGCAAAATTGCTTCTTGCTGAGGTGTTGCGGGGAAAAGAGGAGGGAGCAGGCAGGACCGCTCGCCGGAGCAGCAGAAGCCATCGGCAGCCGTGTCCCTGCGGCTCCACCAAACCTGACCCAGCTGGATCGAGCCCGGGGGAGCCTGCGGGAGCTGCGTGTGCACCCTCGGCTTCACCCTGCAAACAACCTGCAAACCCAAGGGCTTTAAATAAAAAACCCAGGAAGGCAAATAAAAGCTTTGCGAGATATGGGCTGTTCAAACAGTCGGGGCTTCGGGATGCTCGTTGGAAGACTGGCTTAAAACTCACGCGGGCTCAGGAGGGTGAATGTCTGGCAGGGAAAGGGGTTATTTGTTGGCTGTGAAAACTTGGGGGGTGTGTTATTCCTAAGGAGGGCCAGCCAGGCTTGCTGTGACCTTTGTGCACGCGAATTTTTCTTTCAAAGATCACTTTCCATCTGTTTTCAATTTGGAATTTTCCTTTCCTTTCCCCGCTTCTGCCTCTCCCCCCCCTTTTTTTTTTTTTCTTTCTTCCTTCTCCTTTTATGAATGCGGAAGGAATCCAGCTCAGGGCCGTGGCTATTGCTGCACGCAGGCGGGTACGCATTCGGTGCAGACTCATAAAATTGTGAAGCAGCTTTTATCCGCTGGCCCGGGGTGGCCGGTGGCACACGTGTCACTCCCAGCCGGCGCGGGGTGAGTGGGGACGTGTGGGTTTGCGAGGGGGGGAAAGGGGACCTCCACCCGTGGGTGCCACCCTCCTCTCGCCTCTCCATGCCTGCCGCAAGCGTCCGTCTCGCGTGTGATGGGGTGGCTGTGTGTCCCCCAATGTCGTGTGTCCCCCCCACTGGTCATGTTTGCTGCTGTGCCCCCCCACTCCAGGGATTTGGTTTGGGGCGTTTTTATTGAAATCTTTTCCGGGATGATGCCTTGGGGACAGGGAAGTGAGTAACGCTGGCTGCGGCCGGCACACAGGACAAAACCGCTCCCATGAGGCGCATGGGCACCAGTGCCACGTCACTCAAACCACCGAGGAGCTCCGCACCGTCTCGTGCCTTTGCGGGGGCAGAACAGTGCCATGGGGCACCCTCCCCTTGTGCTGAGCCTGTGTGGGTGTCACTGGGTGTCCTGCACAGGCGGCCGGCACTCCCGCAGCCAGGGCAGCGAGGTGGCCGTGTCCCCCCCGTGCAGCTGTCCCGTCCCCCCCTGTTTCCCCCACAGCCAGGGGCTTGCTGGCAGGGCCCTGCCTGCCTCCAGCGCTGCGGAAGCAGCCGGGGCGACAGCGGAGGGCTGGCTGCAGGGTGGGTTTGCTGGAGGCAGAAAGAACAGCTCAGCGCACCGCCCTGTTGGGTTTTTTTCCTTTCTAAAAAGTGTTTTGAGGCTGGAGTAAGTCCTCCAGACTTGTGAGTGCAGCAGATCTGGCACGGGCGTTTCTTGGGTAGATCAAACGCCGAGCTCCACTCTGACCTGCGGTTCTCGGAGGGCGAGGGTGCTCCTGCGGTTCGTGATACCGCGTGGCGCTTCCCTGTGAGCAGAGAGCAAAAACCTGGTGAAAACGTGTCGCAAGGCTGGGGGGAGCCGAGAGCTCTCGGATCACAGCAGCACCAGGTCCCCGCGGCCCGGTGTCCCCTCTCCGCTTGATGCCAGCAGTGTTGTAAGGTCAACGATGGCGTTGCATCAACATCAACCCTGGTTTCATCCGGAGGGCGTTTGCACTGGTTTCAGCCCCGGAGCCGTTCAGGCTGCTCACGGTGGTGACCCGCAGTTTCTCCCGCAGGTATCAGACGAGGGTTTGTGGTGTGGTACTGGAGCTGTCGGCTCTGCTTGGCAGGTATGGGACAGGGACTTACCAATTCCCAGCCCGCTGCCGCTGTAAACTGTAACTCTTCTCAAAAGTCTCTGTTTTTCAGATGGTGTATGTGAAAAATGACTTAAGCATCCTTTGTCTTTTTTTTTTTTTAGGAAAAATGTCAGGTGGTTTCTCTGTAAGTATGAATTTCTTTAAAAAAAACACGAGGGCTGTGACTGTTGCCTTGCCTTGAGGCGAGGACCTTTGGCAAGGATGGGAACGTGTCTTTGCTGTCCTGTGTAACTCCCCAAATCCGCTCCAGTGACGCTGGCACTTACTGGTTTTCTGGAAACCTCAGCCCAGGCGCTCACCCCCCTGCCCCGCTGCTGGGGAGCAGTTGAGCTCTTGCCCTCAGCGCACGCCATAGGCTACGAAAGATGGATGTTGGAGGACTCCACCTGACCCAGGATTAATGCCGCCCACCTAACCCTCCTCCTCTCCCCTCTGTCCCCAGTTATCCGACGCTTTGCCCACCAGCAACAACCTCACCCCCTGGGCGCCCCCACCCCAAGGCTGGCCCTCCTGGGGGAACCACCTGCTGGCTCCTGGGGGGTTCCCGGCATACCCAGGCCCTCCGGGGACCTATCCTGGCTCACCAGCAGCACCGGGGACCTACCCTGGAGCGCCAGGGCCGTATCCTGGAGCGCCAGGGCCGTATCCTGGAGGACCAGCCGGACAGGGACTGTATCCGGGAGCACCTGGAGTGTTCCCTGGAGCACCAGCAGGACCAGGGCCATATTCTGCCCCAGGACAACCTCCCAGTGACCCTGGATTTGGACACCCTGCTCCGCAGAGGGGACCGGCTCCTCCAATGGTAACGGCTCCGTCATCTTACAAGCGTTTCTGTGTCTTCACTGCCTGATTTTGCTCGGCCGTGCGAGGGACCCAGGGCTGGCTGTCCTCAGCGGGGTGGTATGACTGGTCGCTGTGTGTCGTCACACCAAGGGCCAACCCATGCCTGAGCATTTGGCTTTTGACGTGCTTTTTTTTGTTTTTTGCTAACACCAACTCCCCGTTGTCTCCCAGAAAGTCCCCTTCGAGCTGCCCCTGCAGGCAGGACTCATCCCTCGGCTGCTCATAACCATCACGGGCACCGTCAACCCCAACCCAAACAGGTACCAGGGGTGACCAGGGTGGGGGGTTCTGGGGGGCGCTGCTGGATGGAGCAAGGGGCTTGGAATTTGCTTTCTGTTCCTGAATAACACCTGCCTGGTGTAAAAACAAGTATTATGTGAAATCAATGTGTAAATGCCCTGTCGTTGCCTAACAGGGTCTGGGGTTTTTTCCTGCCTGCTTGCTGCTACTTTTGGGAAGCCCTGGGACAGAGCCCAGGGCTTTTGGAGAAAAAAGCAGCGAATCCGTTATTGTCTTTGCAGGTTTTCACTGGATTTCAAGAACGGGAATGACATTGCCTTCCACTTTAATCCTCGCTTCAAGGAAGACCACAGGAAAGTCATCGTCTGTAATTCAATGTTCCAGAATAACTGGGGAAAGGAGGAGAGGACGGCTCCTAGGTTTCCGTTTGAAGCTGGAAAACCCTTCAAGGTAACACACCACCCCCCAAAAAAACCTCAGCTGTAATGTGCCAACAGCACCCACACCGCACACTGGCAGGGTTGGGTCAGGGCTGCGTAACAAGACTCGCTGTGGGGACCCTGATGCTTTTGCACAGACATCGGCTCCCGGAGGTGCTTTTGGGGCAGGTGCCTGGCACAGGTCCCTGGCTGCCCCGCGCAGCAGCTCCTGCAGCACCTTCCCTGCGCCTCATACCCCCTCCTGCAGGCCCAGGTGCCCAGGGTGTAACTTCTCCCCACTTCTGTTATTCCCATTTATTGTAAAATCCTCCTCAGTCACACCGTTGTTCCGCAGCAGTTGTTGCGCGAGTTGCCCTAAAGCGTTTACCTCCGTTAGCAGCCAGGCTCTCTTCAGGAGCTTTTTCTCCCACAAAATAGGCTCACGTTTGGTGGGAACGCAGCTCTCACTGTGTGAACTGCAGCACACTCCTTGAAAATCCTATTGTAGTCACGAGGAGACAGAAACCATGGGCTAAAGCACAAAGGAGGAAGAGGAGAGCAGGGCTTTGGGGAAGGCAAAGGTCACTGGTGTTTTTGCAGCTGAGTTGCTGCACCAGCTCTTCCGCATGCCATCCGGCTGGATGCGGCTGGCAGCAATCTTTGGCCAGTGCCAGCCCGCTCGAGTCCGGGGCTTAAACCTCCTTCTCCTAAGGCAACTCTGATGGTTATCTTTTGGCCAACTTGGGGTTTTTCCTCCAGCTCCAGATCCTTTGCGAGGTGGATCACTTCAAGGTAGCGGTCAACGACGCTCACCTGCTGCAGTACAGCTTCCGTGAGAAGCAGCTGAACAAGATCACCAAACTGTGCATTGCTGGGGACATCACCCTCACCAGCGTCCTGCCGACCATGATATAGCTACAGTGGCATAATTTTAATGCAAACTTAGTGCTCTTACTATGGCTGTAACAGAAGTGCCTTTTTACATGAATGCTTTGAAGTAATAAAACATACTTTCACAAGTAAAATTTGTTTCCAGTAACATCTCAAAAGGGACTACATCCTCCAGCAAGCTGAGTTCACATGCGGGAGCATCTGAATGCTCGCTGTAGAGACAGAGAATCTCTTTGCCGAAGGATGACGACCAGGAGCTGTTTGATTTGCGGGGAGAGGAGTACTTGAGAAAGCAGGATGTGGCGTACAGCTGCTGGTCCTGTGAACTAGGGCAGCAATCTCCAACCCCACCTCCTCCGAGTACCAGACCACAGTCAGTAACCGGGTATTTTTAGCCTCAGCTGCTCTGCTAGGTAGAGGAGTTATTCCTTTTTCACTAAAGGAATCAAAATAGCACAGCAAAGGACTTCAGATCTGCCCCCAGGGGAGGAGGAGGTGCACAATCAGGCTGTGAATGGGTCGTGTGTAGTTCGCAGAAGTGTCACCTCACTGGAGTTGGCCTCTAGGAAACACTGGAAAATGGGGAAAACTCCTAAGCCTATGATCCTGACTTGGAATTCTGAGTTACTTCAGGAGGGAGTTCAGAGCTGGAGGAAGCAAAAAATCTCTTCCCAAGACCGTGGCTTGAAAAGTTACCCGTCTCCTTCTTTTCAAAGGCCCATTGTGCCTATTTGGTGGCCCAAATCGGCATGTCCTGAAAGCGTGTCCCTCCCAAGGGAGACATAATTTGTACTCCACAGAACGGGTCACGAGCCTCGCGGTTCCCTGCCCTCATCACTCCTGCATGAGTCAAGACTGGTTTCAAGGGTGGGGAAGTTATGTTCCCTTCGCTGTGAGTCATGCTCCTGCTCTCATCTGTAAAACAAGAACAGCTCTCCTGCTCTCATCTGCAGAACAAGAACAGCTCAATAGCCACTACTGGAGTTTTCAAGGATTTCTCTGAGGTGTCTCATACTCTTTTATAACAGTCGCTTCATTTATACTCAGAGATGCCAAGTTAGAACAAGCACAGTGTTGAAATCTGCAGCAGTAGCCTAGACCAGCACACTGCTAACATCGGCTTGAGCGTGCAGGGCAGAAAACCCTCGTTAACCCCTATTCGTTGCACCATGTTGGAGACTGAACAGAGCAGGCGAATCATTAAGGGCTTTCTGTTGGAAACGACCTGTATAACTGGAGTTGAGTAATGAACAACGTTGATGCCAGCACAGTAACACCAAGTCATGTTAGCTTCCTCTATTTATTTCAGTGTAATCGGTACACAGCTTCCAGGGTAAAATTTAAGTCAGATGAGCTCGCCCAGTTGTCACGGCAATGCTTTCTGCTGAGGGAATTGAATTGCCTTGGCTTGGTTTAAAATAAAGGCTAGTGGAAGAACATGTATATTACACTACGGTCACCATTACAAGAAGAAGCCCAGTCAGGTATTTGTTAAAAACATAGCAACTGGAGGTACTCTAATACTACTACTCAAATATAGAGTATATAATAACGGGCACACTCCTTATGCATAGATATATTACAGTCCAGATAAGAGAATGTACAAGTAACAAGATGCGAGATGAGGCTGAGGTTAACATGTCAAGCATTCAGAGAAAGAGGTTAAGAGATTTTCATATGAAAAAGCAAAGAGAGAATAGCGTTTGGCTTGAAGGTTCATAAGATATACAATATATAACTGTGTCCTTAAAGGACGTAATAATCAATGCCTATTTTAATACACTGCCAGGAAAAGATATTATCTGACTTTGAAATCCTTGTTCTGAGTTGGTTTCTACTATTACAAAGCAAGTGCTTGCTAAACACCAGGAAAACTCCCACAGGAAAGAATTACACCAAACCCTGCCACATCTCCAGAATACTGGAGGCCAAGGGTGTGACAGTACCCTTGCAACAGCGACCGAGTGTGAAACAGCACTTCAGGGGGGACAACAGCCTGAGGCTTACCCTCAAAAGGTGCCATCACGTCAGAAATACAGCACGGTTACAGCTAGTCCAGTAGGCATCTACCAGTAATCCGTGAGGTAAGGAAGGTCAGGACAGAAAAGCTTGGAGATGAAGAGGTTTACAACTTGAAGAAGACAGGAAATACATAGAATTATACAAAAATAAAAGTATTTCAGGGTTGTAGTCGGAACAGACACTCCTATGATACAGCAGGTATAACCAGCAAATGCTCTGCTACTAACACACAGCAGTACTGACAGTGCATGACTGCACCGTAAAACGTTACAAAATATTTTAATAAGTTCCACTACAAAATACTACAGGTATTCATTCACTCAGAACACAGTTCAAGGGTAGCAGACCGTATTCCCAGATATCTTATGAGGGTTTTTTTTGTTAATATAATTTACACATTTTTGAATTTCAACGCGCTCCTCATTTTTCCCCAGAGGGAGAAAATACAATAAGGTCACTGAATGCTTCAGCTGTGGCAAACTTCTGGGCTTTGCTCTTGACTGGAGTGAAGGGAAGCTCAGCATCCAGCATTGGCTGCGGGAGAAATCAGAGTGTGAAGTAAGTGTCTGAGAAATAGTTTACCTGTTCTGCAAAGCAGCGCTGCAATGACACACGAAATAAGCTAATGGCAAATTTCCCTTTCTCTAATGACATCTGTATAAACACCAGACCAACAGGAGTGACTGTCAGGCGACCGCTTATGTAGGTTAGGCACCTGCCTACTTCAGAGGCCGCTTGATCATCATGGGACAAAAACTAGCAGAAAATGCTTTTGACACGGGGGGAACAGGAGAAGCATGCCGTTCTCTTGCCTCTCTCAGTACTGTGGGCACATCGCAGCTTTAGAACAAGCAAAGCACGGATCTGTCAGGCAGAGCTGAAACCTGCAGCGATTCAGTAGATGCAAGTATGCCAAAATGTGCTTGCTTATATATGACACTGTTTCAAAGCAATAGCCACAGTTCAAAATCATGTACCGCTGTAAGGACCATGACTTTCCTAGGAGAAATTTTGCAAGCTTATTTCCAGACATAAAATAAGAAGTATTCACTTCTTGTGGTCCACTGAAAGCAGCAGTCCGTATTTTCAAGACGACTTGTCACAAGAGACCAAGGAAACTCATCACCCACGTTCTTTTTAACAATTCGAAAGCTTTTGCACACCTGCTTTTCCCTGTTGAATCTTACTTCCAGCTCTAAAAAATAAAGCTATAAGAAAAACGGGATGGGACAGACCTGGAAAATTCCAAGAAGAAAGTTGAAGGAGAAGGCCAGGCTCCATCATTACATTAGTAAATATTTACAAGGAAATCCCCAAGAAATACAATTTGTAAGATCAATCTTCTGTTACAAACCTCTCAATTCATCCTACGCTCATCATGTGCAACAAGGAATAACAGTGTGAGCCCAAGCAGGGAGACAGGAATCGTGGCTTGCATTTAGAGTCAGTTATAGGAACTGGCCTGATAACATCTTAGAGTTTAATTTACTTTGTGCAGTAACTGATTCTGTAGGAAAGGTTAACAGTACTGTAAACATGCAGATTGTTTTAGTCAAATAAACTTGAAGGTCAGCTTACCGCATCAAAAACATGTCCACCAAAGGATATCAAATCACTACATGAACCATCTGAAAAATAAGAATATTTCATTTTTTTAAGAAAAATTTAGTCTGATGCTGCCAAAGCTGAAAAAAACCAGTATTTTTTACTGCATTTGCTGAACAAAACCCAACCCTAAAAACTGTATTTACTTCTACTTCAAGCCTTTTATATTCGCTTTCTCCTTCACATATCACATGGAAACCATACAGAAAGATCTGAGGGGCACTGTTTCCTCATGTATAAGTCATAGCAGCTAAAGGAGGTTTTACTACCAGTATTCATAGCTACAATGACAGTGATTCCAAGGAGTAATATTTAGACTATCCGAAGACTTTAGAATAAACACGAGGCCCCAGCAATACCACACAAACAATAATATGCAGCCTTAAGATACGCACCTGTTCGATGTATTTTTGGTTCTCCAGACAGAGCGAAGTTAGTCTCGACGCAGGTCTCCTTCTCCGGACTGCGCATGACAATATCTTGTCCTTGTTGTTCCGCAGCAGATAGTTCCATGACTTCCATGCCATCCATTACTTTTAATTCACTGCTAGAATTTTCCAGCACCTGAAAAAAAGGAATTGTAACTGTTCCTCACCCCCTGAGAAGCTAAGATATCTGCAGCAGCCAAAAGCAAAGCATCAGTGAAATCAGATGGACACAAGGCAGTACCGATGACACTAGGAAGTTTTCTTCTTTTCTGTTTTGTCTGCAGTAAAAGAAAGTTTGTCAGCTTTCAATGCAGAAAGCAAAGACAAAAAGGTAGCCTAGACATCCAAGGGATGTAAGTTTATAGAGATCAGCATGACCCTGCTATGTCAAACCAGGTCCATACATCTAATCTACAGGTTTTATGGGCAATTCCGGGTTTTAACTCCAGACACTGCACAGAGGACAGGCACGACAAGGCTTGCAGCTTAACACTGTGATCCATTTCACACGTACCATTTCCCAAACACCCTTGTAAGCTTGGTAATGTCTCACAGAGTATAAGGGAAGTTCTTCCACATGAAAGAAGATTTTGGACTTCAAGTGTCACAAACATCCTGACGATGTTCTCTAATGAGACTTTACTTCACAAAAAACCTATCAGCAATACTGAAAGTTAAAGATTACTGCAGTTTTCCCCAGAGAGCAACATCGTGCACGAGCAATTTCTCATCTGACAGGGAAAGGATGAAGTAAAAGGCATAAGAACAAATTAGTAACCAAGATTGTTATTTTTTTAAAAAAATTATGTGTTATATATGGGAAGGGGCAGGGGGAAGGGAAACAACGGCTGTAGTCATGCATAGATCCAAGAGGTCACAAATAAGATACTACCTTTCCAATGAAAGGTACTAAAGGATTATTAACTGCAAATGCCTTCACTGAGTAGCACGGTATCTTCTAAACTATGGAGGCCACACTCCTGTTTTTCAAGGCTACTCAAATGCAGACATCTTACCAAGTCCTCAGACATTTCAGGGCACGGATTTCTGAACTCTGATACCTGTATTAGTAACACTGCTCTCGCTATACCTTTAAACAATACAACAGCCCAATGCTCTGCTATGGCAGCAAGAGGACCCAGAGGGCTAAATAATACTGTTGCCTTTAGTCACGGTCCTCAAACGCAAGAGCATTAAAAAAAATTCACACCAGAAAACAGGTAGTGGACTCAAAGAAACATTGCTTGCCCAAGTGACAAGCGTCATCGTACAGCAGCCAACAAAAAAGCTCCCAAAGAGCTAGACAAGGTCCCCAAACTGCAGCAGTGCCCACCTATGTCCATACTGAGAAGGAAAATGCATCAGCCTGAGGAATACAGAAGATACTTGAGCATTTGATCAGAAATCCAAATGTCTGGGACTAATAAAAAGAACTTTTGAAAATAATAACAACAACAATAACAACAACAACAACAATAAATATTTAAAGGACATACATGAACCAGGCATAACTTACCTTAGCTCCCTCTGCTGTGCCAGCAACAGGACAGTGGTGTTCTGCAGCTACGGAAATGCTGCAAGAGAAACCAAAATGTTTTCGTTCTTCTCAATCATCTTCATCAATCACCTTCAATCATCTTTTGACTTACCCAACTGATCTTATGATTTGCTCTGCAATTGTGCTTGCATGGCACTGGTCAGCTATACCAAATTTTCTAGGCAAAAATTAAATTTTTACCCAGTGGCAAAAAAATTATGTTTGGGCAAAGCTCTTAATATTTGCTCGAGGAAAGGAAAAGACACAAGGACTTTGCAACCTTTATGACCGCCAAACTGGAAGGTAACATTTAATCAGTATTAATTCTTTTGTTAAAACTACAAAATTATTTGTACAAAGTTAATGAAAAGCTGCCTTAACATGTCTACCTTTGTTCAAGAAAACCTCCAGGGAGTTTTTCCAGTGGAGGAGTGGGGAATTGGTGCATTTTCAAATTTTGTGCTGGGTGGAAGCCTTCGAGCACTGGTGTGGTTTGTTTTGCAGTTGTATCCTCAGGGTTACAAAGAGCAGAAGAAATGCTCCGAAGCAGAGCTCTACTGGATGATCTTGGAGTCGCCAGTTTTCCAGAAGTCCGCTGCAAAGATCTGTGAGGCGTCTCTGAAAGCAAGCCTGAAAAAGTGTGTTTCATGTTTCATTACTACAGCAGTTTCCAGAAGATGAAATTAACTGTTTGTTTGGATTCTAGCTAGGAATACCACTGTTTTCTGCTTGCTGAATTGTCTTACACAAATATTATATTGAAATCTTATATACACTGCAAGGAGAAATGGAAAAAAGGTGACAAGAGTAGGTCAGTAAGTTACAAAATTACCTTAAGTCCAGCTAAGCAATTTAGTAATGACTATCCCTTCACAAAGAACCTGAAATAATGAGACTTGCTGTTCTTATTCAAAAGTCCATCTGGTGAAAGCTGTCATTAATTTCCATCTTTCACATTAGATAATTTTAACAGAATTAAAAAGACACAGATTCAGAACTGATTCTTATAACAGATTCTCTGCTAGAGTTTGCTTAAACCCAGTCAAAGCTTTTCAGGTCTTCTCTACTACCGAGAGGAATGCAAAAAAATTGCTAGTCTTGTGATGATGCAGTGAGAAATCTACACAAATAAACAAACTGGAAAATCCTAAGTCAACTTATGAACTAGACCAGAAAACAGGAGAGGAGCAGAACGGCTCCCAAAGAGTCAAGCATTACTGAATAGTAATTCACATAAATTGCAATTAGATACTGAAAATAACGTTACAGTTTTTAGCATCTGCTAAAAAAAAACCTATTAAACAGCTTTTATACCAGACTGGAATTATGTTACAATCTTGTCAAACATCAATAGATATTACAAGTATACTTTATTTGTAGCTTTGAAGACAGCACTGCAAGAGATTTAGTTCAAAAAAATCCCAATTCCTGTCTTGCAAGTAGAGGACATTGGCCTGCATTGACTTTGATGAACAGGTTTGTCAGCTAAGTGTGGGAACGCTCAGACTAAAACTTGATTGTTAAACACACGCTGAAAAAACATGAACCAGCTGCTTTTACCTCTCCATCTAAGCAGAGATTTCATGTTGCCATAATCACTCAAATCAGTACATTCATGTAGAACAGTTTACTTTGGATCCCTGAGGTAAATAATTACTAGTTGAAATATTAATTGTGTCCTGTACTGGAGTTGTATCCATTATAAACAGCCGAATTCCTCTCCCCAATGAGATTAGTTAAACTGTCTTCAGTACTTTCAGGTCACAGAAATCATGATTAAACTTCACCCACCTGGAAAAGTTTTCACAGGGCTTTCAATTCTGAAAAATCCTCCTTCAAAAACCACTTTTTCTACTTCTGGTAGTTTCTCCTGATGAGTACTATCAGGAGCTCCATCATGCTTCATTTTATCCCTCATAGCTGCTTTGATAGCAGCAAGGCGGTTTCGGGCAGCAGTTCTTCCAGCTGCTCCCAGCTTTGGTTTAGACACTCCACTTGGAATAGTCTTTTTCTGAAATTGCGAAAGTCTAGGTCACATCTGGAAGCTTCAGACAGAAGTAATTGCACATGAACATATATGCAGCTGCTGGCCACTCACAGAGACCGCAACAGGCAAGGGACAGGCTGGAGACAAGGTCTCCGTTTATCTCCAGTATCTCTTGGCCTGCCATTTAGCTATTAAGGTTAGTTTGTGATGACAATATTAAGGATTTTTCATATTGACCCTGCCACTCAGAAATACTCAGTACAACTTTTTTCTAACTGCTCCAGTTAACATTTCTGAAAACAGTGTGATACAGGAACTCCTCGTGGCAGGGAGATAAAGTCACCGCAGGACAGACACCAGCCAGCCAGTGAAATCTCTTCCTGGCGTTCAGATTTTCAAAGGAAGTTTTGTGTCTTGTACCACCTGTAGGGTTCTGACATTTATGGGTAGCTTGCACAGACTACATTCCCTCCAGCTCCCTGTGCCTGGGGTTTCTTACCGAGCTTCATGTCGGTTTTATGATTAGTTGAGCAGCCTCAGGGAACTGGATGGAATTTAGGCAACATGACTATGACTTGATGTTCAGTCATTAGAAGCAACGGTATTCCAAACCAAAGAGCAGATAAAATAGCTTACATTAAAGCTTATTTTGCAATAAGCAATAATTTATTTTGGGTAGCATCAGATCCATTTGTGCTTAGAGAATTAGTAATTGAATGCTGCCCATGGTGCTGTCTTAATGGGACACCATGATAATTTAGCACTCACTGCCAAATTCCTGTGTCATTTCCATTTCAGTTAAGTCAGTGCCAACACTAGCGGCCCAGATAAAGTGTTCTACATCTGAAGGGTAAGTTTCTATTCTAAATTTAATAGATATGTCTTACCAGCAGAGTCCAATGACTCCAAAAGAGTCATTGTTAATCTTAGTTCTAATCTTCCTAGCCAAGAGGCACCCAGCATTACAAACACCAATACAAGTGCACTTGGGAGATGCAAGGGAGCAGGGTGCATTTTGAGAGGAATTTCACTGACTTTTAAAACATTAACATCTAAAGAAGCCAGATGAGTAAGGCTTTAGAAGGAACTTCCATTTCAGAAGAGTATTCATTACTGCAATAGCAGCTTAAAAGTTATTTTGGATACCTCAGCACACTGTTGTATCTTGATGCCTTAGGAGACACGCTTTAGCAGCTATTCATACCTTGACAATTGCTTTGCTTGGGACATCAAGTGGTTGCCACTCATTGTCTTGAAGCTTCTTCAGATTATCAAATTTTTTATTCACATCTTCTATCTATTTGAAATCCCAGAAAAGATTGGGTTTAATTTGCAAGACTTCTCAGATTCACAATAGAACAGTGTTTCATAAAATCAGGTAACAAATTTAAGCATAGTTATGCAAATATTTTTGCTTTAAATACAGAAGCAAATTAAACCGCCAACTAATATGAAGTATTAAATGTTCTCATACAGTTGACACAAAGGTTACGCTAACACACACAAGCTTCAGATTAGATGACGAGATTGGTATAATTTCTGCAGTTTAAAGCTTAGTAGGGAAGTATAGAATTGTTCTGTAAGGTCTAACATCTAAAATGAAGGAGCTGGTTTACAACCTGCTCTCATACCGACCTTAAGCACTTTGACAACGGTTGCATTTAAGGAATGCAAAAGAACACATTGCATAACAGTCTTTATCCAAACAAGTATGACAGTCCCATTATGTAGGAAACACGTCACGCAAGCTTGTTTGCTCTTTTAAACTGCTGGCCCAAACAGCTTCAGGATGCAGTCAGCGCTTGTTTGTGACAAGCTAGCTCTATGCCTCCTCCCTGACTGATACGCAACGCAACAGCCTCCTTCTCCTTAGGCTTTGTAGTGGAGACACTCGCCTCATTTGGTTACAAGGTCATCAAGCCTCATTTACGTACAGCAGACCAGTCACTGCAGTAACAAATCGTTTACATCCTCCCTGAAACTCAGGGGACACAAACCAGAGACGAATGCAAAAAGGGACAGAGTTAGCAATTCTGTTACTCCAAGTTTATCTAAGGGGAAAGGTGAAGGTGCTCAGGAGAAACTTAAGTAGCTCCCAGATACACAGTAAACATAGGTAAACCCTGTTTTTCAAGTTACTGGTTCTAGCAAAGTTCCCCTCCGATATCTCTGATGTATAAGCAGGTCAAACCCTTACCCTTTCCGGAGGGAATTAAAGACCTACGCCTAGGACCTTAACAATAAATCCATTTTTGCATTTGATTTAACTAGTCACACGTTCCTTTCTTGAATGCTGATTTACAAATACTGTTGAGAGCAATTTTGGTAATTTAGAATATTATATTTCATTCTGAAACCAATGGAAGCATCAAGAGAGAAACAAAGCTGAAGGTTTACTACCACCTAAGCTCGTTCCTGATAAGGCTATGGTAGTTTCTGCATTATTCTCCTACTGAAGCATGGAACCTTCTACTTTTCAGGTGAGCTCTAGGAATTTTCCAAAAGCTCCCAGCTTTTGGTCCAGACAGACATTGTGACTGTATCCTCACTCCAAACGAGAGTAAGACTTGGCTACACGCCTTCATTCCAGAGAAAAACAAGATACAGAGGCCACAAGAAGACACAAGAGATGAACTGTTCCATGAATTATAAATCGCTGTGTACCAGCTGGTACTGTTCACCATCAGAAAGTGTTAAACAAGGATCTGCATTTTTTATATGCAAAAAGATCAGAATCTGAACATTCAAACAAACAAAAAAATAGTTTCAGTCCATTGTTCGTAAATAACCCCACCACCTTTATTCTAGCAGGTTAATATGCAAGTACGTACCTGAAAATTAACCATATCCCAAAATCCATCTAAGTCCACACACGTCGTTTCTTTTTCACCTCGTTTAAATTCACAATTATCCACCAGTCCTTCAAACTGTTTAAACCTTTCTGCTATGAGCAGTTTTGTCTGGCCAATTGTGGTGCGAATAAGATCTTTAGCTGATAGCAAGAAGAAAACAATAAGGAAAGCACATCTTTGAATAATCCATCATTTCACAATAGATTTAAATAAGTATTTGAAGAAGCTGGAATTTGTTTATTCATTGAGCTATGTTCATCCTTTGCAGACCTGCAGTACAATTCAGATGGAACATACCAAGCCATTGAACTGCTCTAAGCTTGCTTCTTTCAAAAAAGAAGCTATGTCTAAGATAAGCATTGATGAGTCATCTTCATTTTCCCAGATAAGAACACTTACTCTACGTTAAAATCTAATTTTATTTTTAATAAATCAGCTTGGTTGAAGTTCATATATTTAAATGCAAGTAAAACTGACAACAGAAAAACCATTTTGATATGCACTTTGTTCACTGTAGTGTCAACCGCCATCATGTCAAGTACTACGCTAAGTTGTCATATTAAGAGATAAAGCATGGCTTTTTGTCTTGAGGCAGACACAACTCTAAACTTTATCTAACACAACTTTTATTAAGTGCTGTAGACAGTGCTATTTTGCAAATATGTTCTGATACATGTACTTCCCCCTGTCACCTTCAGTTACTCTAACACTCCTTCTAGAGCCTATTGCAGTTTATTCTTACCATCCTCTGGAATGTCCAGCTCAAACTTTCCATCCCACTGGAGGCACTGAGACATCAACCTGTCTGTCTCAGACTGAAGAATGTTTCTACAAATAAAAGGAAAGTGAAAAAATAAGGGTTTTGGAGAATTTTTTAACTGCTGTCACTACTTATGACTGTTAATTATTACTATAGTTTTGCTTTCAGAGAAGCTACACTGTCTTTGAGCAGAAGCCACCAGACTGTTTTAGTTTGCTGACTGGCTGAGATGCAATTTCTTTTCTACTGCTTTTAAGCTTGTGTTCATTAAGAAAAGGGGTTAAGTCTCCAGAATTTTATATTCTTTACTTGCACTAACTACACAAAAGGGAAGATAGGAGTGTGTGCCTGCTCAGGTCACAGCTGACCGACACCAATCTTTACAAGATGTTCTCGCTACTCACATTAAGGACCTCCAAACTGACAACAGGGAAGTGAAACAAATGAACACAAACCTGAAATAGGGCACGTCATGTTCTTGCTCTCTTACATCATCTGACTTTGTTTCAAGCGCTGTTGTATATGTAGAGACAGGAATTGTTTCATTTGGGCTCTGAATGGAATTTTTCTCATCTGATTCACTTGCTGAAAAATATGAAAGGTGTTTACTCAGAACCTGGTAAAAACTAAAAACATTAGAACAATAAACTAAATGTGAACTTCCTACCTTTCTCTCTTTTCAAACTTGTTGGGGCTTGCTGCTCTTGAATGCCTTTACCAGCAGGTGAAACTTGACTTTTTAAATTAGGCTCTTGTGCCTTAGTTTCACTGGATTTTTCAAATATATTACTGGAAAAAAACCAAAAAGTACATTTAGAGTTAAGACACATTGAGAAGCTGACATTAAATACAGCCAGATACACACAAATGCCCCATCTGGTAGGCTATCTTACATTCAACACTAGAGAACGCAAGCAACTCCTTATTAAAATTAACAAATCTGTGTATAGATATATATGGCACAAGTTCGTGATACGTGGAGCTGCTTACTTTAAAGCACAGACAGGGTTACAGATTATACAGCTTTCTTTGCTGTTGTATTAAGTCCACGTTTGATTAAGGAACAGTAACAACCACGATAACGATGTGTTTCAACACCACAACGGCTTGTCACACAGGGGATCACTCTATAGAAAGCTGATGCTTTCTGTATCACCACAGAGATGTTTCACTTGCATTTTAGGCCATTAGAAGAAAGAATCTTACACTGGAGATTTTGAAAAATCCCAGAAGGCATTGGGTGTCAAAAATGCATTTGCTCTAGAAGGAGTCATGGGTGTAACTTTGTAGGTCACTAATCCATTTAAGGGCTGAAACACAAAGTTTTGAGGTGCAAAAGAACGTGTTCTGGGTCTCCCTGGCGCAGAATCGTTTTTGTTTTCCACTGAGGTTTGTTCCTGTTGAAGTTCTACTGACACTGAATGTTTAGAATCAGCTGCAGAATCTTTCATTGCTGGATCCAGTTGAGCATTTTTATCCACCTCATGTTTAGAGGGAATTACCTATAACAGCACAAATAGATGAAACAAACACTACATTATCAAATCAATGAAGTGCTTACTACAGGCATGGGCTGAATTATAACACGGCTGTCTGAAAGTCACCAGGAAGGGAACAGTTTCAGGTAAGTCGCTTTCTACAACAGCATACATGTACTGAAGTAATCATTTACCAAAAGGACCAATTGGTTTTGACACCTGCGAATCATTCTAGCAACACAGGTAGCACTTCCCTACGAGGAATGCAACAATCCACTGAGAGGGCTAAACAAGCAGAACACCTCATCTACCAAAATAATAATTAAAATTAGCAAACGCTTGCTCCCACTGCTAGAAAAAAAAATGCTTTAAGGTGATAAGCAACTCAAGAGCAGAATTACTGGCTCCAAATCCAACTAGGCCTGTTGAATAATCACAGTTTATACACATAGTCTAATCCAAAGACCGAAGAACAAGATAAAATAGCTGATAGCTGAGGAATGCAGCCCAAGACAAGTGCAGTTAGGACAACAGAATGTCATCCAATGAGCAGAAAAAGTTTATCAATAGGTTGAATTCTCATTCCTATGAGATTAGTGACCAGATAGTCATACAGAACACATTTCTGAGATACTGTTAACTCAAACCAGCCAAAAGAGCCTAGATTGTTTTTGAAGAAAATATGCATCTGCAATCCACTTACGTCTTGTTATACTTTAGATACCTCTGCTTGGAATGTAAGCCTTCAATTCAACTTTTAACACACTTCTTGTGATGAGATGACTGAGGCTGCAGCAAGAGTTTACCAACTGGCAGCACAAAGCAACTCCTGCCTGGGAAGATGTACTTATCCAAGCAAAGACGGAAGCGCCTCTCACCTCTTGTTTGTGCGTGATTGCACCAGCTTCAGGACAATACTAGAGCACAGCTGCAGTTGTGGAGATGGGAGGTGTGAGGGAGACATGCAGTGAGAGGGAATGGTGGAGTGTAAAGGAGGAGAAAAATCATTGACAGCTCTTGCATAGGACTGTCAGCACATGAACACATACACAAATTGTTTGGGAACCTGGGTTGGAGGGCTACAATGAATTTACATACTGCTGTCTCTATGCAGAGGCAGAAAAGTTTTGTTATAGCAGTGACACTGAGAACCACAATGACTGCCTTTCATTATGATACATCTACCTTGCAGAGAATAACATTTCCAGGTGTATTTTTTCATGGTTCAAAACCTAAAGCCACATTTATTTCTTAGCTTCGAAAGTCTCATTTTGTTACCTTAGCATGAAAAGGATACATTCAGAGTAGGTTTCCAAAAGGAATGGATTGCAAAAAATTTACTAATGCTAGATAAAAACAGCAAAGCAGGTGGGTTTTTTTACTAGCTAACACATCAGACATGAGATGTGTCATCTAAGAACTTCTTGCCTAATCTAAATCGTCCATATCTTGATTAGTAATCAAGTCATCCCACATAAGCAAACTACATTTGATCTTAATTTTAAAAATCTGGCAATATAAATACATACAGCTTCTCCCCAAAATCTAGCTAATTAGTGAATTTCTTATTACTTCCATGCTTGAACACAAGTGTATTTGAGCTACAATTACATTGTTATTGGTTCTTAAATCAGTTTTACTGCTTTTCCGTTTCAAATATTAAATCACCTACCTCCGTGATGTCGGGTTTGACTGCTTTCTTCTGCTTTCCTACGTTTGCTGTCTTTCTCTGTGACTGGTTACCTAGAATGAGAGAAACTCCCAAAGGTCAAAAAGGCATCTGATTAAGACAATCTTTCACCAAAAGATTGCCATAAAAGTCCAGTGGTTAGAGACAGGGAGAGACTGTTTTGTTTCTTGGGTGGGAGGTGGCTAGAGGGCAGACACCTAATTGCAAAAGTTTATTCAAAAGAAAACCTGGCCTAGGACTTAACAGTCTATTAACAGATGTATCACCAAGAAAAGAAAACAGATTAAGTCATTAGTCTTTAGATAGTGTCATATACTAAAAATAGAAGTCACCTTGTTTCCTTAAAGGCTGAAGAGATAGTACCAAGTCAATTTGAGTCCAGATTTTTAATTTCTATATGGCATAGTATTTCTGTCCGTGAATTGAAACTGATACTATCAAAGCTGTGCTTTCAGCCTAGCGGTTAACTTCTGTCACATATAAGATGGGACACCGCAAAATATTCTGGAGAATTTCCTGAGAATAATGACAAGATACTAAAAATTTTCCCTTCAGTGACCATTAAGCTTTTTTATTCTAGTACAGACAAACATGCACAAAGATAAATTCCTGACCTGAAGAACACAGGCTCTCGTATCTTCCAGAGGTATCTGTTCCCGATCACAGACTTAATGTGTCCTTAAACAGTGATACACCAAACTGGCAAATCTTTACCAGTTCTGTTTTCATTCCTTCAGTTTGTAATTACCGTATGGATATTGATGCTCCACACTGATGGATTTTATGGGGAACTGGCCAATGTTGGTTTCAGCATCTCAGTTTAAATATTGCAATAGAGTTCCAGGTGAGAGTCTAAGTGATATAATATTTAGTCCTTTTCTTACATGACAATTTGGCATGATTTACACACAGTCTATCTATTCAAATGAGATACTTACACAGCAGAATGCAGTGTGCTAAGATAGTTCAGAGCAAGCTAGTATCTCCACACCACAGAGTGCCTGAGATATAAGCAAGATCCTGAAGGCAACAGAGCTGTCTTAGTGTATCATTTGACAATGAGTCTAACGGCAGCATATAAACGTACATATGTTGTTTCCAGTGCTCGCTTATCCAGTACTAGATGGTATCTCTTTACGGCACACTGTTCCAAACACTTACATATCAGGCTTTAGCTACACAAGCAGGACACAAGCAGGCCTATATTCACTGCCTCACTTACCAGCAGTGGCAGCAGTAGCTGTTGTTTTCAGCATCTGTCTAGCTGCAGAGGAGGCTGCTCTGGTGATTCTTACATTTGAGGTTGCCTGGACTGCAGTCTGCAACACTGTAAGAAATGTTAATTCCAGAGTTTTCAAAGCTTAAAAAGAAGGTGCATTCAAGTAATATAATTGAAAGTTTACCTTTTGTAGAAATCAGGAAAGTGCACTAGCAATTATTAGTTGTGTTAGTTTGCCAGAATCAACAGGGGGTATTTTTCCTGTCAGTTCAGTGCAAGCAGTGCTAAACATGCTTAGCACAGCACAGCCTTGGCATCAAGGCAATGCTCTGAAGGATCTTGATTGAAGATGGGTTTGTTTTACAGTACCACCTGCAGGACCTAGTAACATCAAGGTACCAGTGTGCTAGATGCCACGTACAAAGCTTAAGGAACCCTTCTCAGTGTTCCCTGCAATCAGAGTCGACATCATCCCCATTTTACAGGGGAAGCTTTCTAGACTAATAACTTGCCATGGTTATTTGCACAGCTGGAAGCTTAAGCAAACCATCTGTGTAACAAAGCAATGGCCTGGTCATTATATGAAAGTACCCTAAGGTCTGAATTTAATGTAATCTAACAAAGTGTTCTTAAGATGAATTGCCCCTGAAATATTTTATAAAATATGACAAATTCACACACTGTATTACCCATCTTAATTTTCATCTTTGGATTTTAGTACTGTTTCTAATATCCTTCAAAAATGATGTCATACTCCTGCACAAAAAAATTTAACAGGAGCTCTTTATTTCATATCCTCCCTTTCTACATCTGCTGGAAAGCTAGTAGCCCCACTTGGTTACTGTTAATGCGATTTGTGTTTTTAGTGTCAAGCTGCAATTCTGTGGGAGCTAGAATGACAAACTGAGAAAAAAATTACTAGATAAATAACTATAACACTTGATTTATCCAGACATGCACTTCCCTAATATTTCTATACTAGTGTTTATGTACATGGAATGCATATTCTTGATACAGAAAATAAAGAATAATCACGTCTAGTGAATGACAATTTTTCGAAAATGAATGTTTTAGTTCTTATATCAAACACTGATCCTAGATCTTTTCTTCTTATTCACCACGGGCACTACTGGAATTTATTCAAATAAAGGTCTGCTGCTTGCTGATTTAATTAAAACTAGCAATGCGAGTAATTTCACTCTGAATTACTGAACATCTTGCATTAGCATCAACATTACACATGACTTAGCCTTATCTACCTAAGGCATGGACTTCAGTGTGCTCTCAGGAAGAATTTCTAATCAGGAAGTATTCTACTCCCATAAAGGTGGCATGGGTTGGTTTTTGTTGTTGTTTTCTCAAGAAATGTATGTAATTGTCACATAGCAAGTGACGGATACAGAACGGGCTGTTGTAAAATACAAGAAGGTAAGACTGTACTGTCATTTACTGAAGAAGATAATCGCACATTTACGTAGTTGCACGAGTGTGCACCAGACATTTGGGCTCCTGTCCCCAACATTACAAGCAGCTAACATGCTTTACATGTAGACTATCCTTTTCCAAACCTTTTTCAACGCTGAGTTACACAAGCAGTTTCATTTAGAGACCACAGACAACAGCATGTCTGCTGTACAGACTTCACTGAAAATATTTACAGCTCATACAACTGGCTGTTTTCCAGGCTACCCACAATACCAAGGAAAATTCATATTTTACTTATGTCAACTATTCTTCATTTTTCCAGGTGAAGTCACTTGCTCTTTTGTAACAGCAGCAGCTACATGTGATATTCTCTTAGAGACAAACAGAAAGCTCTGCACAGCCCCAGACGATAAGGCAGCTAGCAGTCGTGCAATTCTGCCTACTGACCTTTTTTCCCCTCTCCTTGGGTGAATAATCTGTAACCAGCATTAAGTATCCCACATTCCATTTCCCCCAGACTATAGAGGCAACAAGGACATGCCATATCTAAAGCCACACACTTGATGATCTGCCAGCTGCTGCCCTTGTCCTAGTTGATAGGAATCATCATCCTAAAAACTCCTCTGTGTTTCCTACACCCATAAATGTACCACGGATCTCTCCCAGAAATGTTCCTTGCCTCCCTCCCATAATGTCACAACTACTGACTTAGGAGAAAATAAAAAACCAAAAAAACCACCCAAAACCCAAACAAAACCAGCAGCATCCTTTCAGATTCAGATGTAGGGATCATACTACTTTCATACCTTTCTCTTTTTCAGTCGCTTTGTCTGCACTCATCTGTTTACGTCCTGCTTGTGTAGGGTGAACACTAGGTCCCCTGGCACAGACCTACAGGAGAAGATCATTTCTTGTGAAGTATCAGATTTCCAGAAATGAAGCAGCCTAATTTCTTTCCTCATTGTTCTGTCCTAGGCTTCAGTAAAACAAACGGTCAAATAGTTTGGTGGCACAAAGGACTTTAAAAAGTAAAGAGAAATTATGGATAACTAAAATACTCATTTTAGACATGTGTTAACATGCATTATCCAACTAATTAAGAATTTGTCAGAAAAAGAACGAAGAAAAACATTTAAGAAATTTTCAGTTTACTATGAAACTAGGTACGAGTTACTGCTGCATCTGAGTATATACCACGTTTTAAAAAACAGTTTTCAGAAAAAAAAAGAAAATTAACTCAGTTGTCCCTTTGTAAAGTTATAACCGGAAATCCTTCAAATGCATTCAAGTTCTGTAAGGCAAGATTGCTAGATTAAAAGTAGAGCTTCTTTTACAGATTACTGCTGGTGAAATTCCTCAAAACCCCCTACTTCTTTATACAAGTAATAGCAGAAGGGACTGCCAAGATTCACAGTAAAAATATGCCAACATTGAAGTGATTTTTGAGTGAAGAATGAACTGACTATTCATAGTCTCCATTCGTGACAGACTTTCTGCATTCGAAGGAGATGCACTGGTTCTCCAAGCCAAACCAACGTATGCAACTTCAGTCTCACCACTACCTCTACAAATATTTGCAGTCCTTGCTGACTACAATATTTTGCACTGAAATACTGATCCAGAAGATCTGTGAACTTTTCTCTGTTTGTACTAACCTAATCAAAGTCTCTGTAGTTCAGTTCAGCACAATGCTCAAACCAGCATAATAAGGTCTATCGGCTTGCTGAAAGCTTTTCTCATCTAATTTGTCTTTCTCACCAGGAAAACCTCCTTAGAGACAGTGTTCAAGTTGTAAAAATACACGGTCTGAGTTATGGTCTGAAGGATAATCGTATCCTTTTCTCTAAATTTATTCGCTGAAGTTTATATAAAAAACAAACCGTAGAGTGCTTAGGGGCAGTTGGTACAACTGTTTTTTCTTCTTGGTTCTTGGCCTTTGATCGAGTAATCCTCCCGGAGAAAGCAGGAGCTGCCTGGAAACATCCCCAAGGAAACAAGAGTTAAAACAGTCTTCCCTGCCCCCCCCCCCCAATCACTGTTAAAGGGGGCAAGAAGCCTAAGTGTGAAAAGCAATGCACCCATGCAAAATGGGTCAAGTGTGTAATCCAAAAAAACTTTCAAAGTCAAGTGGACTAAATAGGAAGAAGTTACCAGTTCTAAAATAACTTAGCTGTTTCATTTGTGGATGAATCATTCCAGGTTTTGAACTGAGAACATAGTCATAAATACAAAAATCAACATATCACTATATTTCCAGTTTTGTTTTTAAAAAATGAACCAAATTACTCCCTTATTGCTCCTTATTAGAAAATAAATATTTATAAAGTATTTACAAAATAAAGTGTTTGCTTGGCATAACATACACATAATTTTGTATACAAATAGAAATTTTAATATAATACACTACAAATACTTGATGTAGATATTTAATACTACTCTTATTACCTTCTCTCTTGGCTTCACTATCACTGGATCTTCAGGTGCAAGTGAAAGAAATCCAGGTGCAGCTGGTCTATATAAACCAACTTTAAACACACCCTTTTTTGCTTTCTCTCTCTGCTCTCTCAGCTTTCGAAGTTCCTTTTCTTCTTTATAGCGCTGGAGCATTTCCTTGCGTTCATTAATCCTCTTGGTGGCTGCATTTGTAGATTGTTCTGAAGCAAAGATGGAAGAGAGGCATGTTTATAAAGCCTTGAAGATATTTTTCAGCCAGTAAGTCAGAAAATCTCAAAAAACTTTTCGAAGACAGAAGAGGAAGATATTAAACCAAGAAGTGGAAGACTGGCTGGATCTGTGCCTCCAAGTTTCAATTAAAGTCTTATAATGCAAATACATGCAATCTATTAGCTTGCTAAAAGCTTAGATTCTCTTAATTGTTTTAAGCCTTCCCACTAAAAGAGTATTCAATAGTAAATTTCAACTTGCAAACATACCTCCTCAAATCCACACCCAAGCGACACTGTAAATGCATATCTATTTTACAGTGTACAGGATGTTCCTGCAAGACTACTAGTATTAAAGTTAACACTGTAACTACTTATTTAGTTTATTCGCATCCATTTCTCTATTCAAACACTTGTAATTGTCATTGACAGCTGACGACTAGGTCAGCTTTAGATACCAAAGTCTGCCTCAGGCTGAGAAGAAATGAGGCAGAAGTTCTAAGAAAGAACAAAACTTTATGATTACACTCCTGCCTCCAATAATCTTCTGCTATCGAAATACTGAAGGGCCAAAGTACTTAAAAAGAAATCTGTTAACATTTTGAAAGATTAACTTAATTCCTTAGACCATAAGCATCCAGAAGAGCCAGGAAGGCAGAATTCAGTATATATGCAGGCTCTGTTTTCTGGGACGAAAGATACGTCATCAAAAGCTAGCAATATCTAAAATAAAACTATAGTATGCATTTACCGATTTATAATTATATATACCCAATTATAACACAGAATTACTCATTTCTAAGCATACTTTAACCACACTACAGACACCAGTTATATGTTCGATGAGATTTTAGATCAGGGTTTTTCACTTCTTGAACGACAAAGCAATCATTACGAGACTTCCCATTGCACATTAATAGCAAAATGCATTCTTCCTTTAGCTGCTGCAGACAAATCAGAGCAAAGCTTTATTCATACCACTGCAGCAGCAAGGAGGATAAAGCTGTAGTAAGACTGCAATTTCTTGGTTTTCTTAACAGTTAGAAGAACTGGTAGCCACTGCTTTTTAAATCTTAAACTTTTTCTTCAAATTCAGAAGTTGACTACAATTAGGTTCCTGTGATAATGCTACTAAATCTACTTAAAGACATTGTTAACAACTTTAAAAGAGCTTTATAACAAGTCTCTACTTACTCTGTTTGACACTGCTGTTCTCTTGAGAGCACATTTCACCTGTCTCATTTAGTTGAGAAATTCCCCTCTCTCTTGAGAGCTGAACATTGACATCTGCCAATCCAAACTGCCTGCCCTTTTCAAACAACTTGTGTCTGTTCTCCTTTTGAAGCATTGATTTTCTGCGTGCAACTTTTGTTCTGAGGGTTTCTGTACTCAAATCCTTTTTGTATCGACTGGCAAACTGGGAGGTAGCAGCCATCTTGATGACCCTAGACAAAAATCATCACGATTAGGAAAAAAGCTGTCACGTTTTGTTTTGCCCTTTTCATTAGAGTTTACATGTTACAAACAAAGCAAGCTCTTGGTTCTTCGTTTCCATACGTGCACCAGAGAAAATGCAAATGGCAATGTCAGGAATGACTCCATTATTTTTCTTTATTTTATGCATTCAAGGGGCTGGTTTGTTTGCGAAGTGGTCAACAAGTCTGACACACAATTAGTAGGAGATGCTGTGTCACTGCCAGGGATTTTCCTGCTGGTCTGTTTTCAACACAGATGTTTTTCATGTTAAGGAGTCAAGAAAGTAAATGACAAGTTGTAGGACAATACTTGGAAGCAACGTTGCCACTGAGCAGTTAGATTATACCCTATCTGATGGCAAGGCATTTTTGTTGTGCATCAGGCTACTTGGCACCAATTCCCAACCGAGTTTCCAGGATGCAACTGCAATACAACAGCATTTATTTCAAGCACGATCTCTCCCTAGTTTTTTAACCTGAGGAAGACTTGATGCAAACATCAGTTAGTCTGTACATGCTGTGCTAACAGCAATGTAAAAAGCTCCGTCCCCTGCGTCCTGCTGAAGCCTGTCTTGTCAAGGGTTTTCATTCTTTGTTCCTGGAGAGAGGTCAGGACCAGTCCTTGCAGTTGGTCTTACTCTGTCTGCCACCTCAACCAGGGTCTTTTAGAAACCTCGTCTTCCATTACTTACAAAACCAGCTTTACAGTAAGGAGGGTGATGGAGCTAAACTAAATAGCCAACAGTTACTCGTTGACAGTAAATTGGTCATTTACTGATGTTCTTAATTTCATCATAGCAAGCTTTGATCAAGCTAAAGGAATCGTCAGTGAGCCAGACCAAAAAGATCAGCCTTGACTATGGGTGTACAAGATTTTCTTGACGCCAACACCCTCCCTCCTCCATTTGCTACCAAATGCCAAAAACAACAACAGCAGCCTGACTGAAAAACCAAATGTCAGAAGAGTACCAAAATAAACCGAAAGAGCACAGAAAAACAACAACATACTCTTAAACTGTATATACTTATGGAAGAAGCAAGGAGAGAATCAGAGCTACCTCAAGGAATACAAAGCCTGTTCAGTACCACCACTTCTAGCAGCAGAACTTGCATAGCACCAACAGTACCTGCACAACCATCTGGAAGTGCTTGGAATAGATACCGGAGGTAATGCGTGAGTCAGAAATCTAAACGGGTATATTTTGCTTCTTTTTTCCCAATAAATTCAGTGCTGCAGGAGAGCAAAATGGTCAATGGAAGTTAAATGAGCAAACAGGAATAAAAAGCTGGACTCTGCTTAAAGCACTCAAATCAAAGATGGGGTCTCTTCCACATAATCCTGGGAGAGCTGGTGCATGTCAGTGCCACCTGACTTGTGAATATCTTATATTTCATCCTGTATCTTAGGTTCCAACTTTCAGAAATTGATTAAAGATGTCAGTTAATTAATAATAGCAAGTGATCAGACTAACTTTGCTGTAGTTCATAGGTCATATTTGCCTTGCTTTACATGTAAGTGATTGAGGAAGGTTAATTCATGAGCATGTCCAACAATCATTTTTGGATTGATCTTGTTAGTAGTTCCCATGGTGTTATGGAAAACCATGAAGAGAACAGTTAGTGGGAACATATCTCTACTATCTACCTCCCAGAAGATGCAGGCTTTTTGAGCCCAGTGGATGAAAATAATTCATAAAAGCAGCAGTTAGTATTAAGTGTCTACACTCACCCTCTGTGCACTTGCAGGAAAAATTCTCTGTGTCTGGGACTCCTTAAACACGCTTTTTAAGTACAGCCGCAGCCCTTTCAAAGCACATACACGATTTTTAATTCGGTGCCTTGATGGAAGGTAACATAACCTATATCCACAGCGTATACGTTGTTATCTATCAGGCAAGCATACAGGAAGCTGCATTTGCCTTAAGCGCTGATAAATATTTAACACATTTACAGGATTTCTGTGCTCTACCTCCTACTTTGAACAGTATTTGCCTTGTAGTGTAAGTCCACTTAAGGTCTTCTCCCACGATTAAGAGAAATTGTATCAGTCTCCTGCAAAGGAACTCATTTGAAACTTTAAAAAAGCAAATATAATATAAGCAGAGATACAGAGACAGCTTCACACAAAGGTATTATGAACTCACATCCCAGGTCAGCAAAAGCAATACAAGAGATTACCCACAATTTCTCTGGGCTCATTAAAAACCTACGGCACGCTCAACGCCCTGAACATCTGTTTAGGACAAACACACCTGTCTCCTTTTCTTCCAAGTTATGGTTTCTGAGTCGCACCTTGCCCAAACAAGAGTCTGGGAGATTCATTGGAACTTAAATTGGCATAAATTCAAGTGAAGACCAGTAGCAGGGAAGGAACAAAGAGCTCATACAAAAGAAAAAGATTTGTGACTGGCTAGCATACACTACCAAAATTAAAGCTGAAAGTTTACGGGATGAGGAAAAGAACCACTTTTGCCCAGCGATGCCACAGGGATCAGAGGAATAGCATGGGTGCGAAGAACACGTAGGTGCACAGGGAGCATTTTTAGCCCGACCAGGGACAAAGCAGAGCAGGACGGGCAAACCTCGCTATTCTTAGAGAGGGAACCGCCAAGTTCAGGGACTCGGTAAGGTCTGGACTCAACGGCATCGCGACGGGGCCGCGTGGGTCGCGATCAGCCGAACACCCCTTCCAGCCCAGTGCTTCCCCCGTCGCGGCTCCGAAGGGTCGCCGCTAGTTTTTCCCCTCAGCTCCTTCTCCGTCACCCCCTCGCCGTATTCCCAGGCCAGCCCGGGGAAGACGCGCCACTGCCAGGGCCCGCTACAAGGCCCCCAGCTCCGCCATACCTGTGCCGGCCCCCGCCGCTACGCTCCCCTCCCCAGCCGCAGCACGCGGCGCCTCAGCTCACTTTCAAATCTCACCTGGCAACGCTCATTGGTCAGTCCTGGCCCGCCCGCAGGCTCTCATTGGTCCGCACCCTGCCGACCGTTGATGGGCAGAGCCGAAATCGCAAAACTGGCTTGTTTATTGGTCGCCCGCGATCGCCATGCTTCATACGCATTGGGTGCGTTGGAGCATTTCCCACCCCCCCCTGCTCTTGCCGCTTATTGGCTGGTGGAGTGTGGGAGATGAGCGGGCCCTACGGGCGCGAGGCTGTTCCCTGGCGTCCCGCCAGCCGCGGGGGCGCCGCTCTAAGATGGCGGTGGGGGTTAACCGCCCGCTGCGGAGGGGCAGCTCAGGGCGGGGCGCCGGGCCCTCACGCCTCATGGGGACTCGGGGGCTGGG